>QXEO01000896.1:239479-430238 GCA_007115705.1 Dactylis glomerata
CCACCTAAAGAAATCCCACATGGATATGTGTGCACATACGTGCCGGACTGCAACAGCCTGACGCGCACGAACCAGATTGCAACCGCAGGGATTTCTGGGGCAGGTGTTTCTGGAGTAGGGATTTCGGGAGCAGGGATGTCCGGGATGGACGCTGATAAACAGGCGTGGCTAGCTAAGTATGCCACCGGAACGAGTCATGAGAATTTAGCCCCTGCAGCTCAAACGGTGGAGCAAATCAGTACCATCTTGAGAGACCAGTTCGGCTTCGTGCCGAAGAGGAGAACAATCGGCTATTCCAAGCCGTACCCCAACGAGTATGATCTGATTCCGCTTCCACCCAAGTATCGGCTCCCTGAGTTCTCAAAATTTAATGGTTCAGAAGGGTCTAGCTCGATCGAGCACGTGAGCCGATATTTGGCACAGTTAGGCATGATTTCAGCATCGGATCAGTTACGCGTAAGGTTCTTTGCGCAATCTCTGACAGGACCAGCTTTTGGGTGGTACACCTCGTTGCCACCAGATTCGATCCGGACCTGGAAGCAGCTGGAAGAACAGTTCCATATTCAGTATCATTCAGAAGCTACCGAGGCTGGCATTGCCGATCTGGCGCAGGTGCGGCAGAAGCGGGGAGAAACGGTAGCCGAGTATATTCAGCGTTTCAGGACTGTCAAGAACCGATGTTATTCGGCTCGTTTAACTGAGAAAGAAGCAGTCGAGCTGGCCGTGTTGGGTCTCTCAGCACCGATCAAGGATCTGGCTTTCCAAGTAGAATACAATTCACTGGCGCACATGGTCCAGAAACTGACAATGTATGAGCAGCGCCACCCTGAGTTGTACCAAGACAAGTTCAAACGTCCGATAGGCCTGGTCGATACAGAAGAAGAGGATCTTGTAGAAGACCAGGAGATAGCCGTGGCTGAATGGGCTCGGGGAGCAGATCCTGTGTCCTGCAAATGGGTGAAACAGCAAGGGCCTGCAAAAGGGTTCGACTTCGATGTAAGCAAAGCTGAGCAGATATTCGATTTACTGCTGAAGGAAAAGCAGCTGAAGTTACCCGAAGGCCATAAAATCCCTACGGCGCAAGAGATGAACGGGAGATCATACTGCAAGTGGCATCACTCGTTCACCCACACCACCAATGATTGCAAAGAGCTACGTCGGCAGATCCAAACGGCGATAGAACAGGGCCGTCTGATCCTTGGGCAGTTCGCCATGAAAGTGGACACAAACCCGTTTCCTGGCATCAACATGGTAGAGCACAGCCACTCCACGAGGCGTCAGCTAGATTTCTCGTTCGATATTAACATGGCAGGGCCTGTGTACCACCATGGCAAGTATAAGGAGGAAAGCGGCCACTCCCGGGGCAAAGAAAAGGAAGAGGCCGGTCCACGCGACCGGCCCCGTTATGATGATAGGCGGTATATAACCGAGGAACAAGTGAGAAGCGTGCGATATCAGAAGCCACACTCCACGCATCTCCTTAACAAGTATGAGCGTCAGTATGACCGACGTCGGCAGTACGACAGAGATGATGAAAGAGATCGTCGGACCGACGCATACGATGGGAGATACCGTCGGCATGATAGAGATGATGAAGGATATGAGCACCGCGCTAGGGGAAGGTCAAAGGAAAAGGAAGGCGTGGATAAACATTGGGATTGTCCTTTCTTCAAGTACTGTTGGGATGCGGGAATGAGCCGATTGCCTACAGTCGACAACTGCCCGGAATGTGGACAGCAGAAGGATGACACAGGTCCAGTTTCAGTGTTCAAGCGTCTAGGGCCTCTCCGGCCTCAGAACAGACAAGAGGAGTCATCTCGAGCAAAAGATCTCGAGGAGTCAGAGGATGAAGAAGAAGATAGATATCACCGGCCAAGGTGGTGTCCCGATGGACTCAGACACACCCAAAAGCGTAGAGTTCAGCGGCTACGTAGCTTGGAGGAAGCCGAAGCGCAGTACCTCCACACTTTAAGGAAAGCCCGGCCTGATCTGGCCGTGAAAATTCAGCAAACCTTGGAGACGGAGGCCCGTCCAAAAAAGAAAGAGTGGCGCCCCAAACCAGTAAAAGCCGATGCGAAGACATCGGCTGGCACAAACATGGTGTTCATACTTCCGTCAGAGTTTTGCGCTCCAAGAACCGAAGAACTACCAGTGGCACAGTTTGACTGCGGCCCACGGCCGGTTATCTTTGAAAAGCCACGGGAGAAGGGCTACAAACATCTGAAAGCCCTGTACCTGAGAGGTTATATCAATGGGCAGCCTGTCCGCAAGATGTTGGTTGACACCGGAGCGGCAGTCAATATAATGCCATACTCCATGCTGCGGCGTTTGGGACGCTCCACTGCAGATCTGATCAAAACCAACGTCACGCTAAGCGACTTCAACGGCCAAGCTTCAGAAACGCAAGGCGTTCTGAACGTGGATCTGACCGTGGGTAGAAAAACCATCCCTACGTCGTTCTTCATTGTTGACAGCAAAAGCACCTACGCTGTCTTGCTGGGAAGGGATTGGATTCACGCTAACTGCTGCATTCCATCCACGATGCACCAATGCCTGATACAGTGGGATGGAGATGAAGTGGAGGTCATTCATGCAGATGATTCGATCGAGATCTCAATAGCTGGCATGAACATTTGGGACGCAGAAGACCAAGAGCCGATCTCTGGAGTCAGTCTAGACGGCTGTGAGCGCATTGAAGCTACAAAAAACGGGGTGAGGCTGGTCTTATCCACTGGCCTGACAGAGTAGCAAAGCCCACGATTGTGCGTGGTAAGGCCGATCCCTGCGATCGGCCACAAAAAATAAAAAGCAGTGATCTTACGACAAGCATGTCATGTAGTCGTAGTAGGGAGATTCCCTACCATTGTAGAGCACAAATAAGTTGTAAACCTTCCTTGAGTAATGCAATCAAAAAGGGGGCCGATTCCGGCAATCGGCCCAAATTATCTTTGTTATCCTCACCAAACTTTTGGCCTGTGTTCAGCATCGATTTAGCAGGTGACGGAAAGCTGGGGTATGGGTTTACATCCGCTGATGAGCTAGAGGAGATTGACATCGGTCCTGGGGATAAGCCACGACCGACATTTATCAGCAAAAAGTTAGATCCGAATCTGCGGGTCCGATGATAGCTTTGTTGAAAGAATATCCAGATTGCTTTGCCTGGGACTATACGGAGATGCCCGGGGTTAGACAGGAGCATCATTGAGCATCGGCTCCCGCTTAAAAAAGGGTTTCGGCCATTCCCAGCAGCGAGCACGACAGATGAAGGCCGAAATTTAGAGGAAGTCAAGAAAGAGATCGAGAAAATGTTGAAAGCTGGGTTCATCAGGCCATGCAGGTATGCTGAGTGGATTTCTAGTATCGTACCTGTAGAGAAAAGGATGGCCGATGGCGTGTTGCCATAGATTTTCGGGATCTCAATAGAGCCACTCCAAGGATGAGTATCCGATGCCGGTAGCAGAGACATTGATCAACGCAGCTGCTGGTCATAAGGTCTTGAGCTTTATGGATGGCAATGCCGGTTACAATCAAATTTTTATGGCTCCCGAAGATATACACAAGACTGCATTCAGAGTCCCAGGTTCGGTGGGGTTGTTTGAATATGTAGTCATGACATTTGGACTGAAGAATGCCGGCGCCACATACCAAAGAGCCATGAATTACATTTTCCATGATCTGATCGGCGAGCTGGTGGAGATTTATATCGATGACGTGGTAGTCAAGTCTGCTTCAGTACAAGGACACTTGGACGATCTGCGACGCGTCCTGGACCGAACCAGAAAATTCGGGCTACGGATGAATCCAAAGAAGTGTGCCTTCGGTGTGACGGCCGGTCAGTTCTTGGGTTTCTTGGTCCATGAACGCGGAATTGAGATCGGCCTGAAAAGTCAGGAGGCAGTGCGAACAATGAAGCCACCTACCACGAAGAAAGAACTGCAGTGTCTCATCGGCAAAATCAACTTCGTCAGAAGGTTCATCTCCAATCTGCCAGGAAGAATAGAGCCGTTCATGGGACTGGTGAAAATTAAATCTGATGAGGAGTTCCGCTGGGGGACAGAACACAACGAGCCTTCGACGAGATCAAAGAATATCTAACGAAGCCGCCAGTGTTGGTTCCACCGCAGCAGGATAGGCCGTTCTACATTTACTTGTCGGTGGCTGACACGTCCATCGCCTCGGTGGTGGTGCAAGTTTATGATGGTCTGGAGCGAGTTGTGTTTTACATCAGCAGAAGGATGCTGGATGCAGAGACAAGGTATCCTGAGATCGAGAAGTTATGCCTCTGCCTATTTTTCACCTGCACCAAGCTGCGACACATCTTGCTGTCAGCAGAGATTATCATCATATGCAAATCAGATGTCATAAAACATATGCTGTCGGCTCCTGTGTTGAAAGGCCGACTCGGCAAATAGATGTTTGCATTATCGGAATTTGATATCCGGTATCAACCCGCCAAAGCGGTTAAGGGACAGGCGTTGGCCGATCTTATTGCTGAACGAATCAACACTGATATAGCAGCACTGTCTGTACGTGCATGGGCTATGTTTTTCGATGGATCGGCTTGTGATGATGGTTGCGGCATCGGCATTCTACTCGTGTCGCCCCGGGGGGCAACATATTCCTTCTCCATCAGGCTATCTACCCCTTGCACCAACAATGTCGCTGAGTATGAGGCAATACGCAAGGGAATGGAGTTGCTCATTGAAGCCGGAGCAGAAGCAGTGGAACTTTTTGGAGACTCCAAATTGGTGATTTCCCAACTCACGGACGAATACAAGTGTGAGAGCGAGTCACTCTTCCCATTATGGTTGCAATGCCGTGAGCTGATGGCACAGTTCAGGTATCTAAACTTTAACTGGATCCCGCGGTCGCAGAATACCGAGGCAAATGATCTTGCACAGATGGCTTCAGGCTACAAGGACATAGCAGATGGAACTGATGTTCAGGTACAGTTCCTGGAGGCGGACGACTGGAGAGCCGATATCTTCAATTACTTGAAAGATTCGGCTCAGGGGGCACCTAACGGATAAGGTACAAGGCCATGAAGTATGTGCTTATTGGGGGATGACATGTTCTACAGGACTTTGGAAGGGTTACTGCTCAAATGTCTGGGGCCAACCGAGGCAAATCGGCTTCTACACGAGGTACACGAAGGCACTGTGGAACTCACCAATCGGCTCACAAGATGAAATGGTTGATCAGGCGATCAGGGTTTATTGGCCCACCATGCTTGAGGACTGTTTTAAGTACTATAAAGGGTGTCAAGCATGTCAGAAATTCGGGAAGATTCAGATGGTACCTGCATCAGCGATGAACCCCATCATCAAGCCTTGGCCATTCCGAGGTTGGGGCATGGATATCATTGGCAAGATCAATCCTCCATCAAGCAAAGGCCACATGTGGATTTTGGCCATTACGGATTATTTCACTAAATGGTGGAAGCCGTCCCTATGAAGTCAGTAAACTCGAAGGATGTTATCAATTTCGTGAAAGAACATGTCCTTCATAGATTCGGGATTCCCAAACTATCACGACCGATGGAGGTTCGGTCTTCATTTCTCACGAGTTTAGAGAGTTCTGCGAGGACACGGGAATTAAGCTGATCCGATCATCTCCATACTATGCTCAAGCAAATGGGCAAGCTGAAGCGTCCAATCAGAGCCTTATCAAGCTGATCAAGAGAAAAATCGACGAGCACCCTAGGCGTTGGCACGAGGTTTTGTCAGAAGCTTTGTGGGCTTATCGCATGTCATGTCATGGAGCGATAAAAACCTCGCCATACCATCTAGTCTATGGACAAGAAGCCGTATTGCCATGGGAGATTACGGCTGGATCGAGACGTGTCACTTTTCAGAACGATCTAACAACTGAAGAATATGCAGCCCTGATGAGTGACAGTGTTGAGGATTTAACTGAACTTAGGCTGTGGTCGCTTGAGAAATTAAAGAGAACAAAGCCAAGGTAGCTCGTGCATATAATAAGAAGGTGAGACCAAAGGAGTTCCACGTTGGTGATCTGGTATGGGAAGCTGTATTGCCATTGGGAACTAAGGATGCAGCATACGGTAAATGGTCTCCAAGTTGGCACGGGCCATACAGGGTCGACCAAGTTTTAAGGGGCAACGCGTACATGCTTGAGGAGCTGGACGGTGTGAAATTCCCAGTGGCTGTTAACGGTCAGCATCTCAAGAAATATTTCCCAAGCATGTGGGATGATGGACAGTGAAATATGGGGGCCGATACATGAAATCTTTGTGGGCTTATCGCATGTCATGTCATGGAGCGATAAAAACCTCGCCATACCATCTAGTCTATGGACAAGAAGCCGTATTGCCATGGGAGATTACGGCTGGATCGAGACGTGTCACTTTTCAGAACGATCTAACAACTGAAGAATATGCAGCCCTGATGAGTGACAGTGTTGAGGATTTAACTGAACTTAGGCTGTGGTCGCTTGAGAAAATTAAAGAGAACAAAGCCAAGGTAGCTCGTGCATATAATAAGATGGTGAGACCAAAGGAGTTCCACGTTGGTGATCTGGTATGGGAAGCTGTATTGCCATTGGGAACTAAGGATGCAGCATACGGTAAATGGTCTCCAAGTTGGCACGGGCCATACAGGGTCGACCAAGTTTTAAGGGGCAACGCGTACATGCTTGAGGAGCTGGACGGTGTGAAATTCCCAGTGGCTGTTAACGGTCAGCATCTCAAGAAATATTTCCCAAGCATGTGGGATGATGGACAGTGAAATATGGGGGCCGATACATGAAATCGGCCAGTAAAAAAAATATATCCAGATTAATATTTCCCAAGCATGTGGGATGATGAATAGCGAAATATGAGGGCCGATACATGAAATCGGCCAAATAAATAAAAAAACAATGCACAGCCATCGACTCTCGAGGTTCAGACTGTTACGAGCAGGTGTCAGGTTACATGAATAAGCTACTGAAGGAATGCCTCGAAGGCACGGAGGGCGTCAGCACGGACACGATCCACCTCGGCGATCTCGGCTTCGTCATCATCGTCCTTGCCCGTCACTAGCTGCTTGCTCAGGGCACGTATTTCTGCCAGATCAGTCTTCAGTTGAGCTTTGAGGCCTTCTGCTTCGTCTTGGGAGCGGGCGATGAATGCTTCCTTGTCATGAATGAGCTTTTTAGTCGCCCGGACCTTCTCTTCGAGATCTTCCAATTCCTTTTTTAAGGATGCAAGCTCGGCGGTGCTGACAGAGGTGTCAGTTTTGGCATCCAGAGACGCCTTTTTCTCATTGAGCCGCTGACATTTGGCTGCAATATCGGCCTTCAGTGGGAGTTGGGCGTGGCGTAGATTGATCCTCTCACGAGCCAACTTCACCCTTGACCCGTAGAAAGACAGAGTCACAACTGGCCAAAGCTTCACCTGCAATGCTACCGGGAGTTGGTCCTTGATTTCGTCAAGAACACTCTTCACCTCTTCAGAACCCTCGACCAACTTCTCGATTGGGGAGGACAGCAAGGCTTTGAGACGCTGGAATTGAGGTAGAACAGCGCTTGCTCGTGGTTCATCGTTGGCGGCAGAGGGAGCTGGTTCGATGGATTCAGGGTCGAACGTCAGCAAGCCTGAGATATCACAACCCTGGCAGGCAGAAGTGGCGTCAGTATGCGTCAAACAGGGAAGGATGAGTCGAAAGAAGCGAACATACCTCTCCTGAGATCAGGGGGATAGCCGACGGCGAGACAATCGGCTCGTGTGTTGTTGCTGAGGGCTTGGCCAGATTGGCAACCGTTTCATCTACACCTTCAGGGATTACTAGATCCAGGCTTGCGGAAGGCATCGGCACTTCCCCGACTTTCCCACTAGAAGTGTCATTCGTCTGCATGAAAGGTGCTTAGCCGATGTGAATAGCAATGAATCGGCATAAAAAAGGAGTGGTAAGAGTATGGAGGATAATTACTTTCGAAGCCTCCTGGCTCGAAGAAGTTTGCAGTCCCTTGCGAGCCCTCTTGGGGCTCACAGCTTGCCCCGCCTCGACTGCTGCTCGGGGGGCAACAGGTTCAGGAACATGCCTTTTCCTGGAAGCCGATGGTGGCACATCTGGCTGGCTCGGTGTGGTGGTTCTCTCAGAGTCTGCTGAGCTTGAATCTCCTCGATTGGATTGTGTTTCCTCGCTGGAGGTGTCTTCGATGGAGACCTGTAAGAAAGGGAGAGTTGGTAAGCACAAGCATGTTTACAAAGATAAATGAGATCAACCAAGGCATGAATCAGCGTACGTGCGAGCTCTCTGGAGAAGGGCTCCGGCGCCTCAAAGTTTTTTTTGGCCACTACCTTCCTCACCGCCGTTCTTGTTTTAGTTGGAACTCGGGAGGCAGCTGACCCGGAAGTTGCTTGGCTCTTGGAAGCCGATTTTGGTGATATCGGCTGGTTCTGCATCACGACCTGTTTCAAAGGTGGCGAGTTTTTGCAGCAAAGGACCACAGGAGCTGGTGGGAGGAATTCGAAGGGGGAGCCATCCTCGTTAGTAGGTTCTGGACCATCTTGTTGCTGCAAGGAGACAGAGCAGGATATTAAAAGAATCGTCGTGAGCTGCATCAAGAAAATTTACAAGTAGCAGTACCTGTTCTACGGGGATGTCATATTCAGCATCGAGCTGTTCCAGCAATGGTCCCAGAGCTCTCCTGAAGGCATGAGTCTTCCACATCGACCACCAGTTCTCAAAACCATCGGTTGATGAAGCGAAAGTGAGGTTGTTAGGAATTGGGATGGTCAGAGCATCGAAGAAAGAATAACACCTCTGACTGGTGAGAGGATCGGGTAGGTCAGCTCTGCTCTCTGTGAGGTGGTGGAGAAAGAAATGAGGAGGTACTTGCCCAAGGCCAAATTGCCGAGCTGCTACAACCGGCTGGTAGAACTCGTATCCAGGCTTGATTATTCTGTTGGATGTGCTCATGCCAACTGGGAGGAAGCAGGGACGGATCACGGTGGAGAATAGCTGCCGAGTGCTAGTGTCATCGGCAAAGTTGTCCAGCCTGAAGGAGATTGGATTTTCAAAATTTTCCGATTCCTCCGTGTAAGGAAAGAAGATAGGATTGTCCAGGCCTTGGAAGAAAATGCTGAACCACTTGGATGCTTCATGAGGGATCAGTTTACTACCTGGCAGGCTATACAGAGCTTGGCCGTAGCTGGTGCATCGGATCTGCTTCCCTTTGGCATCTGGAAAGGTGCAACTTGCCAAAAGGGGGAAGTTTGGGATATGGTTTTGAAAGTACAGCTGAGCCCATAGTTGAATAAACCACCAAGGACCTCCTGTTTTGACTGCTATGTGGGAGGATAGTTTGACAGACATCAACTGGAGATATCGATAGACTTCTCCAAGGAACAGTTTGCCGATGCCAAGTTGAGTGCCTCTAGCAAGTTCATAGGCCAAGGAGAGATAATTCTTGGTTGGGGCAAGGGAAGGGCCACAGAATATGAAATGTTCCAGCCAGAAATTGAGGAAGGCCGTGTGTTCTTTCTCTGTGACAGGGCCCTTAGTTTTCATGTGGCTTCGAAGATAAGCACCCCAGTTCGTGCAATCTGTTTTGGAAGAAAGCTTGAAGGGGACTTTTGGCAGCATAAAAGCAGAGGGGCTGGGTGAAGTGACGTCTAGACCAGTAATCATCACCACGTCTAACAGAGTTGGTGTCATGGGGCCATGGCCGAACATGAAGCAGTTCAGAGCATCAGACCAGAAATAGCCGATGGTTTTTAGAAGATTTTCATGTTTCTCAAGGGGAGACAATGACAAAGTCAAGGCATCGGCTATTCCCGTGGTTTCCCATTGGGATTGGTAAGTTTTGGCTACCCTACTGTACCAAGAAAATCCAAATCTAAGTTTTGGCTTACGAAGGGGATTCTGTTTGCCTCGCAAGAGATCAGATGGGCAGGACTAGATTCTGTACGGGGGCCAAGGCAGAGAGAATTTGGGAGAGAAGGATGCGGTAGCGGAATGTCTGAAACCTAAAATTTTAATGATGGGATAAAGCATTAATTCAGGTGTTTGCTATTAATTCTAGCACCGAGCTCGGATTGCGAGGAACAGTTAAGGATTACCTTCAGACCGGAGACCGCTGTGTTGGCGCTGGACGATTCCGCCATCTAATTTGCCGGCGGAGATGGATCTATGCGGTGGGGAATCTAGGGTTCGTGTCGCCGTGAGCCCGATTTGTTCAATGAGGCAATTGGAGATCTGAGTTAGCCTTTTTGAAGATGGTTGCAGGTTACCGTTGAAATTGGAAAGTGACCGCTCAGACTTGTCTAAATAAGCGACCGAGTTTGACCTTGCCAACGTTTGTGGGAAAAGCCGATGTGTTGCCATCGGCTCTTTGGGCTTTGACTTGGTTGATCATATCAAGCGTGGTATGGTGAAAGCCGATTCGTTACTATCGGCTTTTGGAACGTTGACCTATTTGACTATCGGCAAAATCAAATTGGGAAAAGCAAGCTTTGTTGATTCCAAAGACGGTTGTTTACAATGAAGCCGATTGCTTACAAAATGGAGATCTACTACTACTAGTTCCTAATCTAGAAGGCGGCGTCGTCGTCGTCGCCGTTGCCATTGCCGCCGCTGTCTTCGCTGTCATCGGCGCTGCTGCCGGCGTAGTCCTCACCGCTGCTGCTGAAGTTGTCAGCGGGGGCCTCCTCGTCCTCGTCGTCGTCGTCGGTGTCCTCGCTGGACCCGGCGCGGAAGCGCTTCACCGGCGGGTATTCGTCGGAGGAGGTGTCCTCCTCTGCTTCTTCCTCCTCATCGGAAGAGCCGATGTCCTCGCCCCAGGACACGGCGTCGTCGGCGCTCTCCGCCTCCAGTTCCCCGTCGACGAGGAGTTGGAGGTCCTCCTCGCCGTCGGTCAGGGACTCGTCGTCCTCTGACTGGGCGGCGAAGTCCCAGTCTCTCTCGTCCCACCATTGTGGGGCGAGAGCTTCGTACGCCGCCATTGGCGGGTGCTCCGGCGTCGGCTCCCGGTTGACGGAGTCGGAGGATTGGAAGGAAAGGCCAGATGTGTTGGAGGAAGAAGAGGAGGCCATGGCGGAGGAAGAGGGTTTTTTGGCTATTGGAGAAGAATGAGGATGCAAATGGTTCGGATAGATTTAAATAAGGGGAATAGTGGAAGATGGTTCAATGCCATAGCGGTTTTCGAGAATGTGGTGCCAGAGTTGTCAAATCGTGTACTGCGGAGAAGTTGAGAAGGCGAGGCATCATGATGAGGAGGCGATATGACGGTTCTGCTCTGCAACGCGTGACCCGATGAAGAAAAAACAGAGTGGTTTTGGAATTATTATTGCCAAAACCAGGGGGGCATGTGTTATCGCCACATTTTGGCCAAATGAGGAGATGGGCCGTAATCAAGATGGGCTTGGAGGCTGGATCGGCCTTGCGCGTGGATTTGGGCTAATTGCCCGTGTATCTGTATATTATGATAGATTACGTTTCGGTTTAAACAAGAGATAGAGTTGTTAGGTTTATTCCAAAGATAGAAAGTCTCCGGACTATAAATGTGTACCTAGGGTTATTGAGAAAGGAGGACGATCACGTTCACAACAAACACAATCTCGGCGCATCGCCACCCCTTGTTTCGAGGGTTTCTTTCAGGTAAGCGTCGTGCTGCCTAGATCGCATCTCGCGATCTAGGCAGCATCTGCTTATGTGTTATTTGGTGTTGCTCGTACTGAAGCCTTGTTGATGGCGAGTAATACTGTTATCATAGATCTGTTTGGGCTAGCATCGGTGCTTTTGGTTATGTTTGCTTAGTCATGCTGCCCCTAGAGATCTCGCTGCCTTTGCACCTATTTTGGGTGTAAGGGCAGCATCTTGCTTGATCTTTATTCAGTCGATTCAATCTGTCATAGTTGTTCCTTGTTCTCCAAGGATTAGTTTGATATCCGCATGGTTAGGCCTCACAAACGGGTTGAACGATCCAGTAGTACGTAAGGATATGGTTTGCCAATTCGAGAGGAGTTGTTCCGGGAATTGACTCTACGTTGGTTTTTTTGGCCTCCTCTAGGGTTAGTTTTCTGTTATCTTTCGTATCTACCAGGCTCAATTACGTGTGGGATGTTCCAATTATGTGGTGAAAGCGTTAAACTGTCGTAGATCGATTTGACTTGTATTGATAAAGCAAAACCCCATGTTATCGTAGATCCAATGCAGATCCATGGGACAATCGGCTACATGAGCCGATTCACAGGGAAACCTGAGAGCCGATCGAGGCTCGTATTTAATGTTTACGTGTCTGCCATGCAGGAAACTAATCGAAGCAATCCATCACCTTCCTGATCAGGTATAGGTCAGGTGGCACGCCCTTGCATCAGCCAGGACGTGTGCCGGAGTTTTGCGGGCCGTTGCCCGAGGGACCAGGGCCCACCAGCAGTTCTGGGAGCCTCCCGGCTCTTCGTGTTGCTCGTCGCTGCTCGCCGGTGGGTTTTGACAGGCAACAGCATCCTCATCGGGCCATCGGGTTCGTCTCGCCTTTCGGATCCGACGAGACAAGATCAAGATCCGTCGGCAAAAGAGCCCGAAACAACAGCAATGATGGAATATTCTGAAGGCTCTTCCAGCGAAGTAAACTCGCCGGTCAGCCCAGAGGAAGTGCAAAAAGAAAAGATCACAGAAGATAACGAAGAAAAGGAAAATTTTGACGTGGAAGACCAACTCGAAGATCTCACGATCTGCCTCGACGATACCACAGACAAGTCAACAGATACATGGAAGACAGGATTAGAGCTTTCTGAGGATAGTAACTCGATCTTCTCAAGCTTTAAGGGTAACATCGGCAAACAATGCCAGGTGCTTGCCATTATAGGAGATAATTCAGAAGAATTCGACGAAAACGACAATCCAGTATTAAACCCAGCAAATATCGACAGAGGAGCAAATCACCTAGCAGAAGGGCAAACACCAGAATCCCTCGCAAGCAGGGAAAAAATTTGACTATCAGTCGACGAATGGAGGATAATAAGAGAAGCTGTAGAACACGGCACGCCAATACCATCAAATTCTAGCAAAGACATGCTTTTGGGATATCACTACGCCCCAAGGCAGCAGGCCAAGCAATTAGCAAAGGAGAAAGCAGAGATACAAAGAAGAAAAGATTCAGCCATTGCAGCTAGCGAGGCTGCTCGAAAAGCACGGAGCGACGCATCACACAGCAACGCAAGGAAAAATCGTCGACATGGTTCAAGGTACGATAACCTCGAGTATTCTGACAGGCAAAGTATTTCCAAAAACCTCGACTCGTCCTTCCTATCGGTCGACGAGCAGGGAAACATCCTACCAAAAACTCCTGAAGCAGCACTAGTGGCAGCACAAGCATACCTACTTACAACTCGACCAAGTCCAGGAGATCCTAGAGAACATATGCATAGAGCAGCACTGAACGGACTCAACATGGTGGGCCACAAGCTATCAGCAAAAGGAGAAGAAGCACATCACCACAAGGAAGTGCACAAAGCAAGGTCACCTCGCCGTCACAATAGTCCTCGGCGCAGAAGCAGCAAACATCGATCTCGATCGCCATCACCAAAGCAGCATGGATGAACCTGAAGATCACGATCCCCAAATGAAAAACGCGACTATGAAGACGACGAAAAAGAGATGGGGGCATCATGCTTTACCCGCAGGGTTCGCACAACTCCGGTTCCCAAGGGATTCAAACTACCTCATGATCAGCAAAAATACGACGGATCACAAGAACCACAATCATGGCTCGCAGATTATTTACAAGCAGTTCAAATATTAGGAGGAACTAAGGAAACAGCTATGCAAAGCTTGCAACTACACCTCACCACCGCAGCAAGGTCATGGTTAAGCAAGCTAGAAAAAGAATCTATTGGAAGCTGGGAAGACCTCACAAAGCAATTCACAAGCAACTTCAGGTCGACATACAAACGACCAGCGTCAATAGAAGAAGTCAAAGCATGTGTGCAACAACGCGACGAGACATTGCGAGCATACATTCAAAGGTGGAGCATTATCAAAAACTCAGCAGTCGAAGTTTCAGATGAAAGAGCAATAGATGCGTTCATCATCGGATTAAGGCGAAGAGACCTAGTCGAAGAGATGGGCAGAATCAAGCCGAAAACAGTGTCAGACCTCATGGACACAGCAAACAGGTTCGCAGATGGAGAAGATGCGTGCAACAACAAGCGGACGTGATCTCCAGAGGACGACAGAAGAAACAGATATGGAAGTCAAAGGAGACGATCTCGAAACTATGACACCTACGGCTCGCATAGCCAAGTCGCCGCAGGATATAAAGACAACAGCTATCAAGGAAATGATCGCAGAAGTTCGGGATATAGAAGCTACGGAAAAGAAGACTACAAGAAGTTCCCTATAAGGGAATCCAGAGAGTACAACCCATCACCAGAAGATATGCTCAATGGGCCTTGTCATATACACTCAGCGTTCGTCGACGGGAAATGAGTATCAAGGCACGCAATGAAAGACTGCACAACATTCTTAAAACTGCAAGAAGCAGCAATAAATAAGCAAACCGAAGCAAGGCGACAAGGATTCGAAGGGAGTAACAATCCCTCGACAAAGCAGCAAGGAAACAATGGAGCGCCTCAAGGACAAGATCAGCAAAACCAGGGACAGGACGACAACGAAGGGTATGTACCATCAAAAGGACACATCATATCAATGATACAACCTGTACCCAAGTCGAACAAAGAAGAGAAGAGCATAACTCGACAAGTCAACTTAGTAGTCATATCACCTCCAGCGGCAACATAGTATTTGCACTGGTCAGAGCAACCAATAGAGTTCAACAGAGAAGACCATCCTATAACAGTACCTCGGCTGGGAAACGCGCCTTTGGTACTCAAAGCTCAAATCGGCGCGTATGATGTCGACAGGATATTCATGGATGTAGGGAGTGGAATTAACTTGATATACGCGAAAACACTCCGAGCAATGCATATATCACTAGAGTTCCTGAAGCCAACAGATTGTTCCTTCCATGGAATCGTACCAGGAAGTGCCAATTACCCGTTGGGTCGAATAGCACTCAATGTTTGCTTCGGCAACCGACAAAACTACAGAAGAGAAAAACTAGACTTCGAAGTCATGGACTGGCCATCGCAATATCACGCGATCCTCGGACGACCTGCGTTTTCGCGATTCATGGCAGTGCCTCACTACACATATTTGGTACTTAAAATGCTAGGACCAAAAGGAATAATCACAGTGAAAGGAAGTTTTGAAGTTTCAGATCTCTGCGATAGGGAATTCCACAAGATGGCGCAAAATTTTGGCGTAATAGCCAACCATGCAGAAAAGGCAAAGAGCACGACTACAGAAGGCGTCAAGCTACTCGAAGGATGCGTCGCGGAGCCCGAAACGAAGAAACCACGATTAGGAACATCAGGAGAAGACACAGGCGCAGAGGAAAAAGGGAAAGCCACGACGACATAAGCATCATAAAGACAATAGAGTAGAACAATAAAGGCTGTAAAAGCCACGAGTTATACCAGGGGCAATGCCCTCTAGATCCAGAACATAGGTCACAGGCCGGATCTCTTGGGTCACCCCATGTATCTTACATTAAAGTATAAATAAATACAAAGCGTTCCTCATATTCGAGTTTACGAGTCTTTCAAAGAGAAGATGCGGCAAACGCACGAACCATACAAATACGCCTTGAGAATAAATTTCAGACATATAGTCGCGAAATAAATAAACTCTCGCGTTCCACATACACCCTACAACATCGGGTTGTCAGAATCGTCTACGCCTAAAGGATCTAGATAATGATACTCGCGGAAAAACGCAGCATCCGCCTCTAGAAGCCTAGCTACGAGTCTTCGAGCAGGTTGAAGCGTGTTCTCCATATGAACCCGAAGGCTAGCTCCACCTGGAGCTAAACTCAAGGACATTGTGCTATAATTCAATCTGGGGTGCCACTTGCGTATCCACCCAAGAGCAAAATTGGCACCAGCCACTAAGTTCAGTTCTATTAACCTATGAATACGATGACTGGATCTGAAAGCATCAAGAAGAAGTGGGAAAGTTGCAGGCAAAGGATTACGGGGAAGCATAATGGAGTGCATAGTTGTAAGAGCTCGCCGGCAACCATCAACTGACTCGCCAATATGCTGGGCACGGTCTTGAAGCAATACAATGGCGCTCCGGCGTCGAGGATCAGACCACAAAGTCTCGTAGCCAGTCGACATCTTCTCCAAAGCAGCATTTCGCTCAGCAACTCGACGTTCTTCAGCAGCAAAATCCAAACAAGTACCTACAGCGGCAAATATATCACAAAAGAAGTGCACAAATAGCCAAAGAAGGAGTTGAAAGAAAACTCACATCGCAATAGCTCGCAAGCAGACTCGACAATGCCAAGAATGAAAGATTCGCACTCTTCATTATGAACAACCTTCGCCGTCAAGCTGGAGACCTTTTCTTCAAGGGAAGAGATTTTCTTCATATAGCAACTGGCTAGGCTAGCCTTTTTTATAGCCATCTGTGCTTGGCATTTGGCCAAGGATAGGCGAGTTTCAAGGTCTGATATCCTGGAAGAGTATTTCGAGCATTGACTGCATCGACTAGGAGTCGACGAAATCTGAGGACCGAATCCACAAGCAGAGGAAGGAGCAGTGTCATGAGTCAAAGGATCATTGACGCGTGTCGACTGCAAGCCAAAAGGAAAGGAAAGGAGAAACAATTTCAGAGAGGCAGCATAAAACTTCATACGAAGAGGATATATTTACATAAGAGCACAACCCTATGGCTAAGGTTCTCGGGTTGCACTTAATTGAACTCTTTACATTCAAAAGGAGAAAACTAAAAAAAATACTACAAAGAAGCTGAGTCTACGCCACCTCAGCATTGTGCTCCGTGGAAGAAGGGGGCGCGGCTAGTTCCTCGCTAGAAGTCGACGGTGGCACTGGAGCTTTCGCCGCCGGAGGTGGTGCAGCAGGCACAGCAGAGGCCGCCGAAGGAGAAATTGTTGTCAGCAATGCAGGTGCCAACTTCTTTGCCCTCTCAAAAAACACCTTCATCTCGTCACGGGTGTGGCCATGGGGGGAGCTAATTTTCTCCCAGTCAAAGTCTGTACCATGCGCAAGAGAAAGTGCAATGGCACCTTCGGCGCCGCGCTTAATGGACAGCCCCTTCAGCTGGAGAGTAGGGTCTTCATCGCTGTCAAAAGACTTGGCGAGTTCAGTCAGGTTGTCCTTCAGGATTGCCATCCTTTTCTTCGGCCACAACCCAGCAAATAGCCGTGACAGAACGCGGCCAGCCAACTCAAAAGTTTCCTGGATAGATATCCAGTTTTCTTCGAGTAGGTTAACCGCATCCATAAGAGGATCATCGTCCGTTTGTAGGGACGACGGAGATACCCCTGTGAATTCTAAGCAATAGAAAAGAAAAGAAAAGACAAGTGTCAACAAATACACCAGTGCAACAGGAGACGAAAACAGAAGACAAGTCGAAGAACTTACTCTCAGCGGCTGTAGACATGGTGTGAAGACGCTCTGCCATGGCTTGTTCCCGCTGAGCATGTTCCTTGTTGGCATCAGCTAAAGCCTTTTCAGCTTTCTTCGTTTTGGCAAGCGCAGATTTCTGCGACTTCTCGGCAATCGCCTTAGCAGCGGTCGCAACGTCATAAGCTTTCTGCGAAGCTTTGAGTTCCGCCTCCAGCGAAGCAATTCGAGCATTGGCGGTTGCTAAAGCAGCTGCATAAGGAAGTCGACGGCGAGTCAGATAGATAACAAAGGATAAAGTGCAGAAGACAAGTGGTGCTTGGACAGCAAAGTTATACCTTGAGAAGCTTTTGCAACCTTTAGGTACCCCGCACACTCTGTGCCCAGGGCAATAAATCTCTTCACTAAAGCCTGAGAAAAAGAAGTGTGTAAGAGTAGAAGTACATGAAAGGAAAGAAGGGAAAGAAGAATTACTTACATCATCAGAAGAAACCGTAGATGCGTGAGCTTCCAGAGAAACTTCGGCTTCTTTGGCCTTCTTTGAGCGTTTCGAGTATCGAGTTTGAGGAACCTTCTTCACGCCGGACCTGGTGGCCCTCGGCGCAACATCTGGTTCGACAGACTCATCAATCGCCACAGGAGAAGGTGGTGGAACAGCCGTAGTATATGTTGGTGGCTCTTCGTCATCACTACATAAAAGGTATAAGTTATAGAAACAAGGCAAGAACAAGGCAATTGAAAAGTTTGACTACAATACTTACGATGCAAGCATGTCAAAGTACTCCATATCTTCTGCAAGAGCGGGGGTTTTTCCAGCCGCTGCAGAACTCGATGAAGCAATTTCGTCGACACGTTTCCTTTTCTTGTCGACACCAACATCTTCAGCAAATACAGGAGGAGTCGATGTCGATGAGCTGGTTTCCTCTTCTGAATCCTCGACATCATCTCCGTCCTGACTTTCGTCAGCCTCGGGGGCTTCAGATGCAGGAGAGGCTAGATCAGCCGGAAGGGGCCCTTCCTCTGGAAGAGGGGGACGCGAAACAAGAAATTGGTGACCCTGCATATAAATAAGTAAGCAGAGTGCAAAGTCAAATAATAATGCAAGTCGAAACAAGCAAAGTTTGACAAGAAGTGGACGCAAAAATACATACCTCAGGAAGAGGGTGCACAGAGTCGAAGAAATCAGCGGCTAAATTCGCAACTGCATGTTCCTTTGTGAGCTTGGTGAGATTCCGGACTCGCTTGTCGACATCTTCTTTCGATATCAGGTCTTCAGATATGCGAGTAGGATCTTCCAAGCCAGAGAAACTCCAAAGTTTGGTAAGGCGGTGCTGTAGGGGTTGAACTCGACGTTGAATAAAGAACGCCATGAGTTGCATACCCGATAGAGCACCCCCTTGACCTCCTTTTAGAGATTTGATACGGGAAAGAAGAGGAAGAATTTCTTGTGCTTCCGCATCTGAGGGGAGTGCATCCCATGATGTCAATTTCTTTATCTCTTGGGAAGCATCAAAAGGAGGCAGGCCGAATTCATCTTCAGGAGAGGATTTGCGGTCCTTGATATAGAACTACTTTGTCCTCCATCCCTGGACAGACGCGGCCATGGAAAATTCAAAGTATTGCGCCTCAGGGCGCACAGAAACGACGGCTCCACCCAGTTCGGGTTTCCTAGCCAAAGAAACATTGGGGCGGAGTCAAAAGATTGATCTCCAGAGAAGGAAGTGGGGATCAATGCCCAAGAATGACTCGCAGAGAGTCACGAAGCAAGCAATGTGAAGAAGGGAATTTGGTGTGAGCTGATGGAGCTGCACACCATAGACAAACAGCAGCCCACGGAGAAACTCGTGGGCAGGAAGGGACAAACCGCGGAGGAGAAAAGCAAGGAACATTACCCGGTAACCGCTCGGGGGCTTCGGGATCCGCTCAGTACTTGGGAATTGGATGGAATCCTGGGCGGAGATGAGACCGTCCGCCCTGGCCTTCTCCACCTCCTTCTTGGTGATGGTGGAGCACACCCATTTGGTGGCAGACGTCTTGGCCATGGTGCTCTTAACGCCCAGATGTTTCACGCGCATCCAGCACAAAGCACGCTTGGGGGCTTCGCAAGAGAGGAAGAGATAGAGGAGATCAGCAATGGAGGCGGCGGAGGGAACGAGCTGGTAAACAGTACGATTCCCCACTACGTCATTTATATACCTTCTGGGAGAAGGATCGTGGGCTAAGACGTGGCGCAAAGATTGGAAACGCCAGCCCACTAACGGTCAAAAATCGTGCAGCCTACTAACGGTCAAAAAATCGTGAAAGTTACAGTGCTACCCATAAAACGGTTTGCACTGATGAAGAGCCACGTCTTCGTTGACGTCATCGAATATATATATAAAGGTAAAAGGATGGCGCCGACAAATGCCGAGCTTATAAGAAAGATCATATATGAAGGATTTTTGGTTATAGCCTTGGGGGCTATTACTTTCAAACATATCGAATGGAGCTCTTCATTGAAGAGGTGAATTCGAACTCGACGACAAGGTGTTCTGGAAAGTATCTCGAATGGAAGAACTTTGGAGTTGAAGTGTTTCGAGTTGAAGTATGACGAGCTACATTATCTCTTGAGCCTATACTCGAAAAACTCTTCTTTCGACTATAGCCTCGGGGGCTACTCCCATCGGGAGCGCTGAGCGCGCACCCGACGATATTTATTGATTAAGCATTAGAGATTGGAGAAGTATAGGAGTGTTACTCCCATCGGGAGCGAGTTTTATGGTTGTAGAAACCTGAATATTTTCAGTCAAAATTTGACTGCGACATAAAATTCTCGAGTTGTGTTATCGCAGCACGACTCGAATGCCATGATTTGTCACGAAGGTAAGACCCCGGGATCCGTCCTGTGTGGCCTGGTATATGCACATGGATGCGCTCTGCTGGTATGTATCCGTGTCTACGACGCAAAGAAAATCCTGGTGGACGCACTGGGTACCCTGAGAACCACTGGGATTCATTCTTTGTAAGTCCTAAATGCGGCAAAAGAATGGATTTGACCGGTATCCCGAATTCAAGTCCAAGGGGATTGAATTTGAAGTAGGTGACAAGTATCTGTTCCGGCAGTTAACTGACCTCTTGATCCATCAGAGTTGTCAGGCTTGCTCATCAAAACCCCTTGCGAAAGAATATCATGAAAATATGTCGAAAAGACTAAGTCAAAGATTTGAAGATATGAAGAAGTCGAAGAATTGATCAAGTCGAAGATTTGAAGATTAGAGATTCAACCTGAATCTACAATTCTGGTAGAATCTCAGGGGCTACTGACAAGGGTATAGTTAATAGAGCCCGTTAGTTGAGTACCCCTGAGGCCCGTTAAGCTAGGTCCAATTGTAATGATGGTCGAATACGAGTCTTTACCGTATGTCGATATTGTAATCTGTATCGAACCCTACCCGATCCTCGAGACCTAGCCACCTATATATAGGGGCCAGGAGGGGACAGTGTAGGGCAGATTGAAAGCAAGCCAGGTTGAACACCCAAGTTTACTTTCGATACACACCTATTTCGACTAACTTTACCTTCGAGTTCATCCGACGCCCTATATCCCCGATCCTAAGTCCTTCATCTAGGACATTTGTCGAGTTTAACCCTCGTCAAGATGCGACACAATCAATGACAACATGATGGCCTACAAGAACTTATATCACTATCTCGAAGGAACATTTGATGGATGCGAAGTCTCGCACATCAGCAGAAACAACAATGAAGAAGCCGACAAGCTTAGCAAATATCGGGTCCCAGTGTCTACCCGTGCCATCTGGAGTTTTCTGGGAGGAAATAGTGGAAATGTCAATAAAAAGTATCAAAAGTTCGACTACTGCAGCAGGCTCGGGGGCTACGCCAGAACCCGAGGAAGTCATGATGATAGAAGAAACCTGGATGCAGCCATATCTCGCGTATATGATAAATAAACAGTTACCAGAAGATGCAGTGGAAGCCAAGAGGATAACTCAACGATCGAAAGCGTTTGTCGTGTTGCAGGGGAAATTATACAAGAAGAGTATTACCGGCGTTTTGCAGCGTTGTGTAACGCCCCAGGAAGGACAAGTAATACTAAAAGATAAACACGGCGGAGTGTGCGGCCATCATGCTAGCAGCAGAGCAATAGCGGCAAAAGCATTTCGAGCAGGATTCTATTGGCTAACAGCCATCGAAGACGCAAAAGATATAGTCCGGAAGTGTGAAGCATGTCAAAGATTCGCATCTCGCCCGCATGCACCAGCAGCAGAGTTACAACCAATACCATTGTCCTGGCCCTTTTGCACAATGGGGCCTCGATATGGTTGGAAAGTTGCACAAATCCTGGCCAGGAGGACACGTTTACATGCTAGTGGCAGTCGATAAATTTACCAAGTGGGTGGAAGCGGCCCCGGTAATAACTCAAGATTCGACAGCAGCAATCATCACAGGACAACGGGACAAACTTCACTTCCAAGGAATTCAAGAGTTATTGCGAAGGACTAGGAATCAAACTCAAATTTGCATCTGTGGCGCACCCGAAGACAAATGGGCAAGTCGAAAAAGCCAATGGCTTGATATGTAGTGGGATAAAAAAGAGGCTCTTAGCACCTCTCGAGAAAGCCAAGAGCGCTTGGGTAGATAAATTGCCCTCCGTTCTTTGGAGCCTAAGAACTACGCCTAACGCAACAACTCAAGAAACTCCTTTCTTCCTGGTCCATGGCGCAGAAGCCGTGCTTCTAGTCAAAGTTACACACGAGGCTCCAAGAGTGACGGCGTACAACAAAACAACATCAACAGGAGCATTGCAAGACTGATGTCGATGCACTAGATGAAGCAAGAGATAAGGCATTAGAAAGAGCCACGCAGTATCAGCAGAGCCTACGAAACTACCACAGTAGTCGAGTTCGTCCACGATCCTTCGTGGTGGGAGATCTAGTTTTGCGACTCAGGCAAGACAGCCACGGCAAATTGGAGTCCCCTTGGGTGGGACCTTACATCGTCACAGAAGTGATACCAGGAGGAGCATATCGACTACAAGATAAGAAGACAGGAAAAGACGAGAGCAACCCGTGGAATGCAGAGCAGCTACGACGTTTTAACGCGTAGAATAAATCTAGTGGTATCAAGTAAATTCGAGTTAACCTTCTGAACCCAGAACATGAGGCCACAGGTCGGGTTCCTTGGGTTGAACTCGACAAAATTATACAAATATTTTTACTTCTCCGCTCGGGGGCTTCAACCCTCGGGTCGTACGAAAGAAACTGTTATCGCGACATGGAGATCTTTTTATATTACAAGGTGGTGCAGTCAACTCGATATTCTTCAAAATAATTGGTTCGCGAAGAACCCAATATATATAAAGCATACCTCAGAACAATGATTTGTTTTCATGGTACTAATAAAAGCGTCTAAGCAAAGTATGAATATTCATTACATATAGCACGACAGCAAGGACATTATCAAAAGAAATTACATATAAAGCAGATCCTAATGAAAGTGGACTTCAGCCTCATATTCCTTCTGGCACTGAGTGCCATCATAGATCTTCACGTCGAACTTTGACGTGCCGATATGGAAGTCGAAGGTCATGAAGAAGCCTTGATGGATGTCGTGGTCTTCTGCAAACTGTGACCAGCCACCCTTAAAGTACTGCTCGCCGTCGCCATCATACCAAACCTCCACTTCGTATGGAGTCCCACTGCCAGATTGTTCACAGAGAACCGCTTCTCGTAGTTCTCGCCCATCCATGAACTTGGTGAAATTCAGTGGTAGGCGCTGAATCTCGCGGCACTGCGCCATGGCAATGCAGAAGAAAGAAAAGATTCTGGGAGAAGAACTAGGAGCAGCGGGAGCAGCGGGAGCAGCAGGAGGAGGAGCGCTTGGACCTGGGGCAGCGCCTGTCACCTTGGGCTTGTTCTTGCTACCAGGTGGGCGGCCGGGACGACGCCCAACCAGAGCGGCCGATGACGATCCTGCGGCGGCCGGAGTTGTTTTGTTCTTGCTTCCACAAGGGCGGCCCCGACCTCGCGGTGCCACCGGAGAGCCAAGGTTCAAACGAAAACCACATGCGTCAGCCATGTAGAAAAGTGGGATGGCTGGAAACCCTAGATGACGAGAGAAGATGATGCGGCGGCGGAGGAATCTGATTAGGGTTTTTACCCTTGCCAAAGATGCTTTATTTATAAGCACGTATTATCGGGCCCCGTGATAAGCAAGGCCCACAAACATATTTTACAAAGGAGTTAAATTCTGCACATAGCAGACGATAAATACCAAAGAGGAAAAAATAAGAAGGAGAGAGTGTGGTCGCACGATATGAAAAACCTCGCCTTGGGCTCGGGGGCTTACAAACAGGAGAAGTTAAAAGAAAGAAGAAGAAGTGAATTTTGAGCCTATGCTTGGCTACAAGTATCCAAGCATAGCCTCGGGGGCTACTCCCATCGGGAGCGCTGAGCGCGCACCCGATAGAGGATGAGATAATCAATAGTGAAGATGAAGAAAGATTATCATACAAACTTCGACTATATAGTCGACAAAATATAGAAAGATTACTCCCATCGGGAGGGAATTGGAAGAAG
Organism: Dactylis glomerata; assembly: GCA_007115705.1. Classification (NCBI taxonomy): domain Eukaryota; kingdom Viridiplantae; phylum Streptophyta; class Magnoliopsida; order Poales; family Poaceae; genus Dactylis; species Dactylis glomerata. Next base: position 263,495 of record QXEO01000896.1, read on the forward strand.
TTAGTTTAAGTTTGAAATTCTTTGATTTACTAGTCAAAACTTGGCTGCGACATAAGATTCTCGAGTTGCGTTATCACAACGAAACTCGAATGCCGTGATTTATCACGAAGGTAAGACCCCGGGATCCGTCCTGTGTGGCCTGGTATACGCACATGGATGCGCTCTGCTGGTATGTATCCGTGTCTACGACGCGAAGAAAATCCTGGTGGACGCACTGGGTACCCTGAGAATCACTGGGATTCATTCTTTGTAAGTCCTAAATGCGGCAAAAGAGTGAGTTTGACCGGTATCCCGAATTCAAATCCAAGGGGATTGAATTTGAAGTAGGTGACAAGTATCTGTTCCGGCAGTTAACTGACCTCTTGATTCGTCAGAGTTGTCAGGCTTGTTCATCAAAACCCCTTGCGAAAAATTATCATGAAAATAAGTCGAAAGACCAAGTCAAAGATTTGAAGATATGAAGAAATTGAAGAATTGATCAAGTCGAAGATTTAAAGATTAGAGATTCAACCCGAATCTGTAATTCCGGTAGAATCTCAGGGGCTACTGACAAGGGTATAGTTAATAGAGCCCGTTAGTTGAGTACCCCTGGGGCCCGTTAAGCTAGGCCCAATTGTAAGGATAGCCGAATACGAGTTCTTACCGTATGTCGATATTGTAATCTGTATCGGACCCTACCCGATCCTCGAGACCTGGCCACCTATATATAGGAGCCAGGAGGGGATGGTGTAGGCCAGATTGAAAGTAAGCCAGGTTGAACACCCAAGTTTACTTTCGATATACACTTATTTTGACTAACCTTACCTTTGAGTTCATCTGATGCCCTATCTCCCCGATCCTAAGTCCTTCATCTAGGACATTTGTTGAGTTAACCCCTCATCACTCGGTGAACACATGTGATCCTCACATCATAGCCATCCCCTCCGGTTATCCCAATTTCTGTCACTTTGGGGCCTCGGGTTCCGGACAACAATATGTGTAAACAACTTGTAGGTAAGACCATAAATAACAAGTATCATCATAAAACAATAACAAGTTCAGATCTGAGATCATGGCACTCAGGCCCAAAGTGATAAGCATTAAGCAAAACAAGTTGCAACAATGTCATAAGCACTAATAAAAGATACTAGGCACTATGCCCTAACAATCTCATAGCAAATTACATGAATGATCTAATCCAATCCCTACCACCCCCTTTGCCTACAGTGGGAATTACTCACACATGGATGGGGGAGTCATGGATGGTTGATGGAGAGATGTCGGTGATGATAGTGATGAAGATTTCCTCCAAATCCCCGTCCCGACAGGGTGCCAGAACGGAGTTTCTGGTTCCAAATCGCGGTTTCTGATGGTGGTGGCACAGCGGAAGTCTATCTGGGAAAAACACCGAACCCCCGCTCCTTTCAGGTCAGAGGGTATATGTAGGCGGAAGGAGGGGTCGAGGCGATGGCCGAGGCGGTCACACAACAGGTGGGCGCGGCCAGGCCTGGGCCGCGCCCCCAGGTTGTGTGGTGGCCTCCCAGCCCCTCTCCGTCTCAGTCTTCTGGCTCCGTGGGTCTACTGGTGAAATAGGATTTTTGCAATATTTTCCCGAAGTTTTTACTTAAAGTTGGATTTCTGCACAAAAACGAGACACCAGAGCAATTCTGCTGAAAACAGCGTTAGTCCGCATTAGCTGCATTCAAAACACACAAATTAGAGGAGAAACAACTGCAAAAGTGTTCAGGAAAGTAGATATGTTTTGGACGTATCATGGGGTTGTATTCTCTTTCTTTGCGCTTGCTGGTGCCCAATGCCGTGAGCAACAGCGTGCTCCATTAAAATTTACTGACTTTATGGACGGTCAAGAGCTGCATGAAGCCATCCTTCAAGAAGTATCAAGTGAAGGATCTCCGTATGAGGTGGAGGTGTACTATGATGGCAACGGGGAGATGTTCTTCAGGGGTGGCTGGCCTCGTTTTGCCGAGGATTATGATCTGCATCAAGGGTGGTTTTTGCTGATCGATTATCACTGTGGAACAGCAAAATTTGATGTGAAGATCTTCGATGGGACGTAGTGCCAGAAGAAATATGAAGCCGAAGTTTATTTTCATTAGAATCAGTTATCTTTGATGTAATCGTTGTGTAATGCACTGGCACTTTATCTGTATCTCTCAGAAATAATGTGCTATGAACGTCGCTTTTGTTATTTGTATATGCCTGTCATTGAGCAACCAAGGGAACAACTATAGTTCTGAGGTATTTTATAGCAATTTTTGCCATACTTTCGTGTGAGTTAAAATTTCTCTTTCGAAGGATCACATATATTTCCATGAGATAGCCCAATTTCGTTCGTGAGAAACATGACAATATGGTCTCAATTTTTCTTTTGATAGATATCATAACGACTCGAGGACCAAAGCCCCCGAGCGGATAATCTCAGTATACATATATAAAAGGGATTTCTATTTTCGTGCCCTCGGGTCCTTAGTTGTGCTCAGTTTTCCCCAGCCGCTTAGTTTTTCCTCAGTTTTGCCCAAGCCCTTGTCTGAAACCCTCACAAGGAGCTCGGACAGGAGGAATCCCATTTAGTTGACCGTTGGTTGGTGCTGGCAAGTGGGGCCACTGTTGGTGCCCCGCAGTGGACACGTCTCCACTTATCCAGATCATCGTGGGACCCACAACTTGTCCACGTTAGCGCACCGGACCCACAGTTTACCCAGGTGACCGTTGCAAAATGGCAGCCCGAGCCAGCCCTGTGCCCGTGCCCGTGCCATTGCTTCCCTTTCTTTCCCCGTGCCCTATTGTTCTTCTTCTCCGCCAGCGGCAGCCCTTCTCCGGCAGGCGGGTGATGTCTAGTTTCTCTTCGACCTCCCGTTCTTCATGGCCACAGTATGGACCCGTGCCTTTGACAAGATGCCCTGACTGCCCACGCCAGGAGCCTCTGAAGCGGTCGATCTGTAAGACGGACGACAACGACAACTGTGGACGTGAGTTCCTTGCATGCGAGAGCTTGCCATATAGAGAGGGGGATAAGGTTAGATCTCGCTCCAATTGCTCTGTTTTCTCTCGATTTTCTTCTTATTCCCTCGAATTTGGGATTTAGGGTTCACGTTGTTGTTTTCAGATCCTGAAGAAATGCAGGTATTTCGAGTGGATCGATGTGTACGTTCAGAGGCTTAAATTGCAGGAATCAATTAGCGCTATTGGGGAGCGCAATTTGGGAGTGGGGGGGGGGACTTGCTGTAGAGAGTGCGGCGGAGAGAGGAGCCATTCCGATTATGCCTAATGCTCCTAATGCAGAACTGGTGGAAGTGAAGGGAGAACTGAAGAAAATGAACAAGCAGTTAAGGCAGCTGATCGAGTTGAAGAAGCAAGCTAATCTGATGGCTAGTTGTTTTTTTTGTTGTATAATTGCGATCGGATTCTTATCATTGCTTATCAGGTGCTAGAAGTTGTTACAAGGGATCCCTTGTTACAAATCCATTATTCAGTTACATGTACTTGTAGTTGTTTTCAAAGTTAGTGTGTGCATTCACCAAAATTACCAAAAAAAATAAGTGTTAGGGAATATAGGAATGCTAAAGATAGTTGATAATTGTTAGAGGGGTGACAAATAATGCATTCACCGAAATCCCACAAATATGTATGTCTCATGTTTATACCAAAATTATACCACTTTTGGGACATTTCAAATAACCAAAACTATATCCCAAATTATATTCCCTAAAAGAAAAGGAATGCTAAAGAAAGTTGATAATTGTTAGAGGGGTGATAAATAATCCATTCACCGAAATCCCCCAAATATGCCAAATATGTATGTCTCATGTTTCTACCAAAATTATACCACTTTTGGGCCGTTTCAAATTACCAAAACTATATTGCCTAAAAGAAAAGGAATGCTAAAGAAAGTTGATAATTGTTAGAGGGGTGATAAATAATCCATTCACCGAAATCCCCCAAATATGCCAAATATGTATGTCTCATGTTTCTACCAAAATTATATCACTTTTGGGCCATTTCAAATTACCAAAACTATATTCCCTAAAAGAAAAGGAATGCTAAAGATAGTTGATAATTGTTAGAGGGGTGATAAATAATCCATTCACCAAAATCCCTCAAATATGTATGCCTCATGTTTATACCAAAATTATACCACAAACTATATTCCAAACTATATTACCTAAAAGAAAAGGAATGCTAAAGAGAGTTGATAATTGTTAGAGGGGTGACAAATAATGCATTCACCGAAATCCGCAAATATGTATGTCTCTTGTTTACACCAAAATTATACCACTTTTTAGTTTAACATTTTTAGATCATGGAAAATAATGCATAAATAGAGGGAATATAGTTACGTGGCAAACTCGTTATTACACATAAATAGAGGGGTGGCACTGTCCACCGACAGAGAGAGAGATGGGTGGCCACGAAGAGAGAGAGAGAGAGAGAGGGGTGGCCACGAAGAGACGGAGAGGGGTATACTGCCCGTTAGATCAGTGGATCAACGGTTGGTGGAGTCGATCCGTGTGACAACGGCTCAACCAATCAGGATAAGTTTGGGCTTCTGTGAGCATTTGTGACAGTACTTGAGGGCAAAACTGAGTAGTACTAAGAAACCAAGGGCACGTAAATAGTAAATAGACTAAGGGATTCAAACAAAAGAATTATAAAATGAAAAATGCGTGTTTTGTACAATATAATTCATATTGGGCTACATCAAATTATTTGCAATTCAAATATACATGAGTGTGACAATTATGGCTTCATTTAGACAAACTATGTTTTGGGGAAGATGTTTTGCAAAGGGGTTTGAGTGGAAAACTATGCATCTTCATAGCTACTAGTGATTCTGAGAAGTGACAATTTGTGGTAAAACTTGATTTATCTATGTTTGTTAAGGTTTCCTAGGTGGCAGGTTGCGTAGGAAGACTCCATGAGTAGGTGCCACTATGTTTTTATTTTTTTGGATTTTTTTGCGCATGAAATGACTCAATTAGCTATGTTAATCTCATTTGTTGACTCTCTGTTGACCAGCTACTTGAGGGTAGAACTGAGTATATTGCACTTGCCAGTCTAAGTACTCGAGGGGAAAACTGAGTACAGATAAAATTTCTGTATAAGGCCCGAGGTTATAATTGAGTACACCAAACGTCCCAGGGTTAGCCTCGTGTCGCGGACGCATGTTGCGGTACACACCACCTTCGTCTTTATAGAGCCCCTCTTTCTCTCCCTCGACGCTCGCCCACTCTCTCATTCTCACTGCAACCGCCTCTCCTGTCCCATCATCTTCTCCACAACCGAAGAAAAAACCCCGAAGAAAAAACCCTGGCGATGGAGAAGAATGAGATGACCATCGTCGGCGCTTCCGACGTAGCCGCCGGCGCATCAGCCGCCGGCGCATCGGCCGCCGCCCCCGTCCAGGCCCCCGTCGCTGCTTCCAACGTAGCCACCGACGCATCAGCCGCCGCCCCCGTCCAGGCCCCCGTCGCTGCTTCCGACGTAGCCGGCGCATCAGCCGCGCATCGGCCGCCGCCCCCGTCCAGGCCCCCGTCGATTGGGACCCGTACGAACCATTGACGTACGTCGCGCTGGAGAACCCCTACGACACCAGCATCGTCGACGACGAGCCGGAGGTAACTTCTTATGCTTTGCACTCGTTTGATTGCTAGACATGTGTATTTAGTTGGGTGATATGTTGACATTTTAGATTGTATCTGTTACTACAAATCTGTGCATATAAGGTCAGTTTAGTACAAATTTACTGCACTCACAAGTTCTGGTTGCCGGTGAATTTACTAGCAACTATCTCGTGGTGTTTATCAAAATACTATGGTCAGGACATTGATGTTGCATCCCTGCTGACTGAGGCTGGGATACTAATAAACTCTAACCACTAATTCAGTGCATTCATAGCATCTCAAGCCTCAGTCATCTATCGAGCTTTAGGGGGTTTAGGTCATCCTTTGGTGGAGGTTGATGAAGCATGTTGTAGCATGCCGGTTACAGTCAGTTGAAATCATGTCATATGTTGCTTTTAGCACTGTTGTTTGTTGTTGTCAACTTTGCTGCTAGGAATCCGGTCAGAGTAGCTTGCTGAATCTCTTGTGCTGACATATTATAGCTTATGTTAATAAGATGAGATGAGACAAGGTATACTGCCTATGCTGTAAACAGAACTGAAATGTCCTGTTTAGCTATGTACCATGTAATGTTTCGCCTTAATTTAGAGGTTGTCCTCGTGCTGTACTAATATTCCTTGCACTTTCCTGGACTGTCATGTTAGCTTCAGTTAGACATTCTGTCATGTTAGCTTCAGTTAGACATTCTATCATGTTAGCTTCAGTTAAACTAAATTGGCACTTGGAATATATATATCAATTATTTATTCAACTCTTAGACATTCTAGGAACTGATTTTTTTCTAGCTGCAGTCTAGACCTTTTCTCAATAATTCATAGAATGGATATTGTACAAATTTGCATTTAACTTACTCAAAACCTCAGAATTTATTTGTCTCACTGCAGATAATAATTCGTAGACTTATAAACCTTCCTGCAGTCAGTTTTGTACAAATTCAGCCTTAGTATTCAAATAGCTCAGGTTGCGACAATAGGATTTCTCCAATAATGTTTAGAATTTAAAAGCAGTACTTGTTGTGAATTTTGCAGGTTTGTCAGAGAGATGGGCGAGGTCATAGATACAACTAGAGGTGTTACTGACTCACCGCGTGCTTGCTGCTGGAGAAGGCACATGCCATGGTGCCGGTAGCGTTTGGTGTTGTGGGGCATCTCACAACATCCAGATAACAACCTTGAGCCTTAGTTATGTGCAATTTTCATTTCATTCCCCTTCAATTTGCACCTTAGTTCATCATAATTTCTTAACTAGCATGTGTGTACTTATTTGTCTAGTTTCAGCCTATGTTGATCATTGATTTTGTCTCTTAATATATAGATATATAAAAGGGTTAATGAAGCTGCTTGGCCTTATTCAAGAAGATGCTAGTGGGAACATATTTGGTCACTAGTGAGGTAGCCTCTACTGTACATCTTTTATTCTACTGGTGGTATATGCTTAGCAAATGAGGTTCCTTGCTTTGTAAGGTTGGAGTAGTAGCCTGCAACTCTGTTTTATCCGTTTGAGTTATTTCGTGTTGTTCCTTTAGCAGAAAACACAATAGAATCATGTGTATATAGGCTTCCATAGTGCCGATAACATTGTTTCTGCCGATCTTTTGTGTCTTGAACTTATGCTATCAGTACTGTTCTCTGCAAATTTCACCGTATATTTGCATGCCTTTTTGGCCACTATAAGTACTCTCGCTGCTGTAATCTCTTGGTACTATCTTAAAGTGTAATACACATTTCTTGTTTTGTTCTAATCTTTCTGAATTTTTGTCTTATTCATGCTTTGCACTGCAATATTTTTTTGTAGGAGCATGGTTTGTATAACAGAGCAGGACCTGAAGAAGTTTGAAGACAACGCAAAGCAAACTTAGGAAATAGTTAGGAAAACATATTGTAGCTACCATATTGGTAGCGTTAGGTATACTGTGATTGCTTGTGTATCCGTATAATATGATGTAATAGACTGATTATGGCTGTTATCTGAGGCATTATGTATGTTTTCCTGTTCCAATTTCAATACTGACTATTCATTTACTGCCAAATTTGATTTTTATAACATGACCAACTGAAAAATTGAACCTAACGTGTGGGACTTACAACCAAAAACTCTGACATTGGGACCGACAACCAGAAAATACTAACATTTCAGACCCACCTACTCCACAACCGACAATTGGGACCCACTGGACCTAACAAGTGGGACCCCGTTTAGCCAAAAAGGTCACGGCCCAAAAGTAAGAAGGCTGAAATGTTGGACTTGGCCCATCTAGCTTACCAGAATTGTCAAATGAAAAAAATATGCCAAATTTTGGGCTTGGCCCATGTAGAACAACACAACTGGACTGGGCTAAATTCGAATTACGACCATTTGGTTTGGTCACAATCCTGCCACGTAGGATTGGCCACATATGATCCAACGTGGCCTAGCCAAATTGCTCGTGACTAATTTTTTGGTCATAATGCTTATGACCATCTGTTTTGGTCATAATTGCTTATGACCAATTAGAAAAATTGATCATCATAGGTGGTCAGTGACGTTCAACTGCCGACCAAGTGTTTTTGGTCACATGTTGAATAACAGCGACCATCTAGTAACCAAAATGAAGGGTCGTCAGTCAACACATTTCTTGTAGTGCATGTGGGCCTAACATTTGTGTGGATGTGTGTTGGTGGATAGGGATATGCATTGATTGAATTATTTTTGGTCAAGAGTTTTTTGGCAAGGTGATAGCGAGATAAAGAAATATCGACTGGCTAAATGAAATATGGTTTGCCGTCCCAAAGATTAAGTAGGGCTTGCGATTCGGGACCAAACCTTAACGTCAAGAACATAGCTCTACTAGGTAAATGGTTTTATAAGCTACTTACCGAAGATGGGGGTATAAGAGACTTTCCAAAAAAGAATATACTCATATATATATAGGTTCAGGTGCATTGTCCAAATTTATTGGAAGTCTTGGGATTCACATTTTTGCGATGGCCTCATGCAACAAAGAAATACTTCTTCCACATGGTTCATTTGTAATTAAGAATGACTCGGAGATTAGATTCTCGAAGGATAAGTGGTTGGGTAATGCTACACTCTGAGAATCATATCCAGCTCTGTACAACATTATTCTTCACAAGGGTGATACAATCGGGACTCTTCTCCACCATATGTGACGTTCAGAAAAGATCTTTTTGGTCCTAAGATAGCATTGTGGAATGCTATACTACAACGTTTAGCTTTGGTCCAATTGACGCAGGGGATTTGATGGATTTTGATGGAATCTACATGAGGATGGTAAACTCTCTATAGATTCCATATATAGAGTACTAATCTAGTTAGAGGTAACAGAAAAATTTGAAAGATGAAGATTCCGTTAAAAACCAGGGTTCTCGCATGGTATCTTCTTACATGATTAAGCCTCACCAAAGACAACATTGTAAAATGCAGTAGGCATGGAAGTATAAAGTGTGTATTCTTTTATCACGACGAGACTATTAAACACTTATTCTTTAAGTGTAGATTTGCTATATCTATATGTTTGGCCATCCAAATAGGTTCAACCTTGTATCCGTCGTGTAGTATTGCCAACATTTTGGAAAACTAGCTAAAATGTGTGAATCATATGTTTAAATTACTTATTTTGGTGGAAGTATTTGCTGTTATTTATCGCTTTACCTATTTAGAAATAACAAGATTTTTAATAATAAAGATTCTTCTCTTATACAGGTTATCTACCGTTGCACAAATTTATTTCATTCAGACATTCGACCGCAGACGCTGATAGCACATAATGTCACCCAGATACATGGAAGATGCAACTCCAGATATGCTCGTGCCGAATATGAGGACCATCACAACATATGATGTAAATAGAAACATCAAAATTACAAGTACTACATGTTGCTTGAAGTAAGCTAGCAGTGGAAGTGATGGATATTAGGATGATTACCGTGTCGGCGAACAACATGGGCTCAATGGAATCGAGGTCGAGTACTCCAAAGTAGTAGCAAATTAAAGGGCCTGGTATGGGCATGTCTGGTCCATATATTTTGTGGGTCCCAGGGCGACACGATTCTAAGGGCTCCTTGTTCACAGTGGCAATGCTTTCCTAGCGTAGGGGGGGCCGTGCCCCCCTCCCCCCACTCCAGAAAATTAATTAAATATATCTTTAATATTTATGTTAAATTAACAAATTTTACTTAAAGTTTAAGCATGATTAGGTATATATACGAGGAGAGTGGAGTGTACTCAGACTACGAAAGTGAAGCGTTCTGAACTCGGCGCGGCGGTAGCGACGATGAAAGGGAAGGGGCGGTGGAGAAGATGATGCAGGCAACTCGGCCAAGGACGATATAGGGCCAATAGGTAGCCAGCCGGCCGCCATGCACAATCAACATGAACATGAGAACTTCGTTGGGAAGAAAAGTACACTAGACTAGTTGCTAAGAGAGAATGATTGATGGGAGTTGCTACTGGTTTGAAATTATTGCTTTGTAATATTTTTCTCGTGTTTATTCTTGGATCCTTGTGGGGATTAATTATATAGTGGTACAAGGGTATGTACTTGGAGTTCAAGGCAGTAAGCCTACTATCTTAGTCTATCTTATACATGTATTCTAACATTCTCCAGTCATAGCGGGAGTGAATTGGACGATTTCGACTGGATTTAAAGTCTTCGTATTTTGTCATCTTCTCCTCCATGTCATCATCAACTGCGTCTCAGATGGTCTGGGATATCACCTAGGACGGTGAATGCGTCTCTTCTTGTGCCTCTTCTCTCTTCCCTCCCGCAGTCACAACGGGAGTGTTGTGGATGCAAGTGATGACATATGCGTTGTTGACTGGAGTTGTATCCGATGTGTAGTTGTAGACATAGCCTTGATGTCGATGTCGAGCTAGCCGATCGTGATATAGCCATGGTCGAGGTAGTCGTGATCGATGTAGTACTCATCGTAGTCGTACCCGTTAACACAGAGGCGCAAAAAAATTGTATGGTATTTCTATGTTATGGACGGAGCTGCAGTTATGTTTTTGATGCCGATGTTTTGCACCTTGTAAGGTACCGTCAGGGGCGTTTTGCAGATGTCAGAGAGGACGTGGTCATTAGTGAGACCACCAGTTTAATTTGCCAAGACTGGAGAAAGCTCACGGAGCACACAATATTTTTGCTAGAACCGTGTGTGTGGTGTAGTTTTCGATTTAGTATTAGCCTTCAGATGTGGTCGATTCGGTCGGCCATGTCATGTCATGTCGCCTTGCATTAGTACTGTCAGAGAGCGCTAGGTTGTATATGTCCATCATGTGGAGGGATGTCGTGTAGTGGCGGCACCAATATATTGACGAAGATGTTGATAAAGACCACATTGATATAGACCTTGACAATATAGTACAGTATCAATGATGGTGTAGCATCACGCGTGAGGTAGTGCGTCGGTTGGTTGAAGGAGTTTTGCTGGCGACGTGTGTCCATGCCGTGATGCACATGAGACTGGCCTGGCGTGTGGGTGGTGCGTGCATGGATCGCTTCTCGAGTATTGCTCGACGAAGATCTTGGATTGTTATTGTCGTTGGCGCGTAGTCGATCTACCGAGGAATCAAGCAATCACAGCACGATGACGACACCGAGATTTGGTAACGCAGTTCAGCGATCAACACCTACATCTGCGAGGCATGACTACGGGCGCACCTCCTCATTGGTACCGCAACACCGGCCGCCTTAGTCGCCAGCACAAGCCGCCGGCTCCCCTTGCGCTCCTATTGCTATCCAGTCGTCATGAGTTACAACGTGTGGTGCCCCCCTCATTATATGGGAGACCTAGGCTACTAGTGTACGACTCGAACACTACTCGTACCTATCCACACCTAATACAACTCGTAGTCCTAACGTAACCCAACTCGTACAAATATTCGATACAAACACAACAAACTCTACCTTGGCGAATATTCTCCGCCACCTTGAATTCGTCCAAGCGTCGAACATCCATGTACACCGGACTTGAGTTGTCTCCATGAGCTCCGCTGCTACTCCCAGACTCCATGCGCCTCCACCTGCAACTGTAGTTCCTTCTTTCCGTTCAACACCATCACACACCGACCACTGGTCTGCGTGAAAGTGCTTCAAACTTGAAGAAATTGCACCATTGCCCTTGAATCACCCTGAGTCAAATTCGCAGTAGTCTCATCCTTCTCGGATAGTCTTCTACATGTCCCACAACTATAACACTTCGTCTCTTTCTGCATCCCATCACCTGCACTTTGCCATGTGCAGTGATCATCGCAGAATATACGGCCATGTGTTCTCTAAGCCTTTGACATTCCAGACTCTCCAAAACCACTTTCTCAGATTCTTCATGGCCGACTCTTGCCCATCATTTGATGTCAATCCCGATAGACCTAGTCACCAACTTGAACCCGGTACTCGCCAACACTGCTTCAGCACCCCTGCACACATGTCAAACCAACTGTCCAACTGTCCAACTGCTCATGCCCTGGTCTGTTGCTGTGTCCCATGCTTATCGCACAACTCATCACTATCACCACGCCGAGCATCTGCAATCTTGGCCAAGGTCCACCGGGTAGCTTACTCACACCACCTCAAGCCCCACTGCAGATCCATCAGTCAAATCCCGACCGATGCCGAGTTCCACGCCTCTCTCCGAACCATGAGCTCCAGCCCGAATCGTGTGCCTCTCGCCTCCTTGCTGAAATAGGCTTCGACTCTCTGTCGACTTACGCCGTAGCCCCTCCATCAGCCGAGTGGAATCTTCCCGTAGACTCCAGCTCCACCTTCAACATGACTCCTTGGTAGAGGATCAGTCTACCCCGCGCCCTGTCGACTTCAAGTTTCCCTTGGTATACCATCTTGAATCAACTCCACGTCATTGCATGTCGAAGCACGCACTCCTTAGGCATGCGTCACGTGTTTCCACGCCCACAGAATTCGGACAGCATCAGCCCTCACGCTCCTACGTCGTTGTTGCCGATCTTCACCATTTTCTGTCTCCGTCAGACTAACTAGTCCGACCTAGTCGAACGTATTGACTGCAACCATGTTCCACCTTGCGCCGCCCAGCATTAACGTGCATTGCTTGACGCCTTTTGGTACATGATCTCTACAACGCGCTCCAAGCACGTTGCCAATCCCGCTACGAAAATCTTGGTACGTGCTTTACGTGAATATATTATGCATCCAACCGAAATTATCTCGACATACATGGTTTTTTTCGTGTCCGCCTCACAAACCTGACCAAAACTGATCTGAATTTTAGGCCAGACAATAACCCACCTAGCCAGATGCTTCTTGATTCGCAGAATTGCCTTTCACCACACGTACTAGCTTCTCATGAGGATTCTTTTTTTTTCTTTGAACAAAACTGCGTGTTTGCTGCTCCGCGACCCTGCTACATCATGCACCTGTTGCTTTCCAATCGCTTGAACTGCCTGGACCCAGCTATGCGCGTACGCACACAAGAAAGCCACCGCCTGCAGCCAGCCTGCATGTCGGAACGCCTCAGCACGCCTCCACCTGCGCGCTCCTTCTGCCGCTCCCTGCTCCAGGATCCGCTCACGGGCCTTCACTTCAAACGCTGCTCCGCGACGCACTTAAGCCACTGATCGACTCCCGATCGAATCGATCTGCTGGTCATTGCTGCCGCACGCTTCCGATCTCAACGAGATAGTTTCGTTCACCAACAAATCTCACATCCGCTTCCGATTGCTTTTCTTAATTCCAACGCAATCCCGATCAGCTTCTCACCTAACAGAAATCATAATTCGCCGATCAAATCAAGGGGCAGTTGTCCAATTCCAATTTTCACCAGAACACTGACTAATGAAATTGCACATCACAGAGTCAGTTCAGTGACACGGCTGTACTGCTAGATTTAACAGAAACTGCGGCTCCTGGGTTTGCTGAATAAAACTAAGTAAAATATGGTAAAATAGTACTCCCTCCGATCGGAAAAAGTTGTCAGATGATTTAATACAACTTAGTACAAAGTTGTACTAATTCACTGACAACCTTTTCCGATCAGAGGGAGTATAAACAAGCATCACACAAAAGCTACTACGAAAAAGCCTGTTCTTACTCATCTTTAAATTATTATCTATGGGCTGTTTGATATGATAAAGAGAGATAACCATATAGATTATGTTTCAGGACATTTGCTTATATTAGTACATATGAACTTGGGGGTGTGCCTTTCAGTTTCTTAGAATGAGTGTTGTTGTCTTGCAGGTACTATCATAAATCTTGATTCCTTTGCATGTCCAAATTAAGAAACTGAAAGCCCTTATTAGGATAAGGTAATGACTATGCATGTAAGTTGAGTATAATAAATTGGTATGAGAGTGTTTTGATAAAAAAGGCAAGTCATGCATTTTAATCAATGGAAAAGGCCAGACATATTGTGCGCAAAGATTTGGTAAGCCACCAGAAACTTCAGCATATGAAGCTATTTCACGACAAACCAGCAGCAAAATGCAAGGAATAGTATACCAAAAATTCTAATATGACTGATTTTCGAGAGAGTGCATACCTTTTCAACTCTTTACACATCACACGGATCACCAGCACGTTTAAACCCTAAGCATCAGGACTCAAAACTGTAACCTGCAACAAGACATGGACAAACAGAAGAAGATAGTGCATGACATTAGCAAAACGAAGTGGGCAAAACATAGACAGGAAGCATACCTCATTGACAGTATCGACCAAACTACCGAGGGGCACCAAATGAAGTTGCAATAATGTATAAACACACAATGTAAAAAAACAAACAAGGATTGGCGAAGTACAGCTATTGGCAAAGGCCAACCTGCCCAGCAATAATGCCTGCACTTCATTTGAGAGATAATGCAAGCCAAGCAAACTTGTGTACTTATCACCCATCACTGCAAAGACCACAAAATGGCAGGCATGAGCAGAATGCCCAGCATAAAAACCAGACCAAACTTGTGGAAATAGAGTGATGTATACCTTGCAGGTTTGCAGTCGCAGCAAGTATGAAAGCCACAAACTGTCAGAGGACTATGAACCTCTCAAAGAATTTAATAGCTAAGTGACTCAATAAGAGAGAGATTCATTATTAAAGGTAATTGCAGTTTGTGATATCAAACTGTGCAAAACAATGATGGAAGTAGACAATATCTTCCATATTTATATATCATCAGAATTTATCTCCAGTAGTCTAAGCATTCGAGTAAGAAAGCCTCATGAAATTTACTGTATCTCCATCCTATAAACATGGTTAGAGAACATTCTCATCCCCTTCCCTGCATGAGAAAAAATGATATCAGAATGGGTCGATTGTCTAAGAAACATTAAACAAAAGGATTTCCAGGTAGAAATGAAAAAAGATTGCATTAAGATTTAAGACCATTCAACTCATAGGAGGAACATGAGCAAAGCAGGGGCAGACAGACCGCTAATACTACCACAAATAGGCAAGATTCTAGCTTCAATCAATCAACATGTTTTTAGTGAAATGCAGAACTTGGTACACTGGTCGAGGCACTAAAAGATGAAGTGAATAAGTGGTTTACCTTCCTAACATCATATCCATATTGATCTGCAAAATGAATGAAATATCTCATAGGGAACACTTTCAGAGATGCTAAACTTCACATCCAATTGGCTTACCAAATACAGTAGTAATAAAAAAATGAGACCAATGGAGGAGGAACCCCACTGGCATTTTAATTAAGATAGAGCTGAGTCTCGAACCTGACTGGCTAGCTCACCATCCCATATGCTAGCCAGTAAGCCCCAGGGCCTTTCTCAAATGCAGTAGTAATGTTGGATATGTACCTTCACACACTAATATTCAGTCAAAATTTACACTAAGTAGCTTCGGAATGAATAAGACTAAGTATGAAAAAATTTCTAAACCAGCCTTGAAAAACCAGGTCGCATCTAATAATTTATATTGATTGCATAACATGATATTTTGACAAGTTTCCATATAGTCGTTCTGCATACAAATAGTGTCCAACTAAACTGTGAATCGGTTTCAACTGAACAACATAAGAACAATTGTGCAATCCGTAAGCAACCACCCATCCATATAACTTTTGGACCGAAAGAAGAGAAGTGAATCAAAATTATAAGGGAGACATGAACGGATAAACCTTGAAGAGTAGTCTCATATCACGTGGAGATTTGTCCTTCTAGTCCTCGAGCGACACGTGCTACTGCGCCTGCGACTAGTCAGGTAGGTTGGGCGTTGTTGGCGCGGAAGAACACCGGCGTCGCTCGATCCTCTCCCCCGTTGTCCGCCCCCTCCCTAGGGTTCCTCCTGTTTTATGCATATATTTGTATATTGTAGTTTCCCTATATTTTAGGGGGTTTCCTGCATATTTGCACCTGTACCTGTACTATATATTGTGGCCTTTGGTCCCCAGATAATACAAGTTGTCTATTGACCTAACATGGTATCAGAGCGGGTTTTAGGTTCCCGTGACCGCCGCCGCTAGCTCGCCCCGGCCTCTGTTTTGCCGATTCCCGTCCTAGCCGCACCCACCGTCTATCTCCAGTATCCCCACCTCCCCTGTCGAAGCCCCCCGTTGAAGCCCTCGTCTCCTGGTTCTGGTTCTGATCTCGATCAGCCGCTGCCCCCGCACCAGATCGCCCCCGCATGGCCCTCGCCTCGATCGGCCGCCCGAGGACTCCGACTCCCGTCGCCCCTGGATCGAGGAGATCTCGCCGCCCCCGGATCGCTCCTCCTCTTCCCGGATCGGCCTGGTCCCGCCCGGATCGCCGCCTCGTCGCTCGATCCTCTGGAAGCCTCGCTCGCTGTCCCCGTACTGCGGCACCTCGGAATTGGATCGTGTCCTCTGGAATTGGATCGCCCGACCGCCGCCTCCTGCGACCTCCTCCCGCCCGGATCGCTCCTCGCTGTTGCTGCTGTTCGCCCGGATCGGGCCGTCGCGGCTGTTCGGAATCGGGCCGTCGCTGCTGTTGTCCTCTGTGAGTTGACCCGCTTGAGTATAAAAAAAGAAAAAAAAGATGTCTTCCTCGTTGGGCTATGTTGCGATTCCTCGCTGCCCGGTGATTTTTTATGGCGCGAATTACCCTGATTTCGCTGCCTTTATGCGCGTTCGCATGCGCGGTCTCCATTTATGGGGTGTGCTCTCCGGCGAGGTCTCCTGTCCGCCGTACCCCACTGCTCCTGTGGCTCCTACTCCGCCGACGCCGGTTGTTCTCGGCGATGGTGCTTCTCAGGAGGCCAAGGATGCTGCTAAGAGTGTCGATGATAGTGCTGTTGATGCCTATGAGCTGAAGCTCAAACAGTACTCTGATGATCTCGAGACCTATCGGCTGGATCTGGCCGCCTACACTCAGTGGATGGATGAGGATGCTCGTGCTGCTGCTATTCTCACTTCTAGTGTTCTGCCCCAGTATGCTTATGAGTTTATGGGTCTTCCTACTGTTGCTGCTCAGTGGGCTCATCTCCGTCAGCGCTATCAGCCGTCTGAGGATGCTCTTTACCTGTCTGTGGTTCGCCAGGAGCATGCTCTTCAGCAGGGTGATTCCACTATTGATGAGTTCTATACTCAGAGTGTTGCTATCTGGCGTCAGCTTGACTCTCTTCGTACTGCTGTTTGTGGCACATGCTCGTGCTGCCAGATTGTGCGCTCGGATTTGGAGTTTCAGCGTGTCTATGAGTTCCTGTCTCGGCTTCGCAAGGAGTTCGAGCCCCGCCGTGCTCAGCTGCTTACCCGTGGTCGTGTTCCGCTCTCTGAGGTGCTGTCTGAGCTTCGGGCTGAGGAGACTCGTCTCTGTGGTGCTGGTCTTCTTGAGGTTCCATCTGTGCTTGCTGCTCGTGGTCCTCCTCTGTCGTCTGCCCCCTCGACTCAGCCGCGGTCTTTAGTGCCGCCGATACCCACTCCTCCGGGTCAGGGCCAGATTCAGCATCAGCAGCACCGTGGTCAGGGTCATCGTCCTCCTCGCCACTGCACCTACTGCAACAAGGATGGCCACACTTGGGCCTCCTGTTATACGAGGGATCCCAGTTTGCGTCCGTAGTCTCAGGCTCGTGTGCAGTCTGGCTCTTCAGGATCTTCTGCCATTGCCCTCTCTGATCAGGACATTATCAGAAGTCTTCGTGGTCTGCTCGCTACTCCAGGCTCTTCTTCAATGGGCACTGCTGGTTCTGTGACTGACTCTTCTGGCACTGTGCGACCACCACCTTATCCACCGTCAGGTATGTCCCCGTGGTATCTGGATTCTGGAGCTTCTTTTCATATGACCTCTGATTCTTCTCTTCTGTCCGCTATTCGCTCTCTCATTTCTCCTGTCCGTGTTCTCACGGCTGATGGTACCTCTCTTCCTGTCTCTAGTCGGGGCACTCTTTCTACTTCTTCTTTTTCTGTTCCTGATATTTCTCTTGTTCCTCGTCTTAAGATGAACCTGTTCTCTGCTAGTCAGCTCACTGACTCTGGTTGTCGCATCATTCTTGACGCTGATTCTTGTGCTGTTCAGGATCGTCGCACATAGGCCCTGGTTGGAGCTGGCCCTCGCAGCCGTGACGCTCCAAGGCTTTGGGAGTTAGACTGGCTTCGTGTTCCTTCCGCTGCCACTTCACCTGCCAGTTCTCCTGCGGTTGTCGCCTCCGCCACCAGCTCTTTTCAGCAGTGGCATCATCGTCTTGGTCACCTTTGTGGCTCTCGCCTGTCGTCATTAGTTCATCGTGGTCTTCTAGGGTCTATCTCAGGAGATGTGTCTTTAAATTATCAGGGCTGTAGGTTAGGCAAACAGATTCAACTACCCTATCCTACTAGTGCGTTTGTATCTTAGTGACCATTTGATTTGGTTCATTCAGATGTTTGGGGTCCGGCTCCTTTCGCTTCGAAAGGGGGCCATCGATACTATATTTTATTCATAGATGATTTTTCCTGGTACACTTGGTTGTATTTTATGCGCTCTTGCAGCGAGGTGCTCTCCATATATCAGCGTTTTGCGGCCATGGTCCGCACTCAGTATTCTACACCCATTCGTGTGTTTCGTGCTGACTCTGCTGGTGAGTATATCTCCCAGCTGTTGCGTGGTGTTCTTGCTGAGCAGGGCACTCTCGCTCAGTTCTCCTATCCCGGTGCGCATGCCCAGAATGGCATTGCTGAGCGTAAGCATCGCCATCTTCTTGAGACCACCCATGCCATGATGATTGCTTCTTCCCTACCGCCGCATTTTTGGGCTGAGGCTGTCGCTACGTCGGCTTACCTCATTAACATTCAGCCTTCTGCCATTCTGCAGGGTGGTATACCTCTCGAGCATCTATCCGGTCATTCTCCAGACTACTCGATGCTTTGCTTGTTTGGTTGTGTTTGCTATGTTCTCCTTCCCCCTCGCGAACGCACCAAACTGACCGCACAGTCTATTGAGTGTGTTTTTCTTGGATATAGTGATGAGCATAAGGGCTATCAATGTTGGGACCCCGTTGGTCGTCGTATGCGCATCTTGATATGTCCATTTTGCATCACTATTTTGTAACATAATTTACTGTTATTCATTGATATATTTCATATTTAGAGATGATACTTATGTTGTTTCCTCTGTTTTTACATGTTTGATGATCATTGGAGGATTTGCTGCCGCAGTCAGGATTCTGCTGGAAAAAGGACCGTCAAGGCACCATATTTTGAAGATCAGGAAAATTCCAGAAAAATACCACAAAATTATATTTTGCCGGAAGACTAAAGAAGCCAGAAGGAGGAGGCGAGAGGGGCCACAGGGCAGCCTCACCACCAGGGGGCGCGGCCCAGCCCCTGGCCACGCCGCCCTGTGGTGAGAGCCCCATGGCCCACTACTGCCATCACCCCTTCGCGTATTTCATCGTCCCCGAAGAGATAGACACCGCCGCCTCTGCGGGGCGGAAAACACCAGAGAGAGAAAAGCTCTCTGACAGGCAGGAATCTACCGGGGAAATTCCTTCCCGGAGAGGGGAGATCATCGCCATCGTCATCGCCATCGCACCGGACTTCATCGCGATCATCATCATCATCTCCATCACCAGCACCTTCATCTCCACCATCACCACGCCATCCCGCTGTAACATCTCGAGTTGGATCTTGTTAAATTCTTAGGGGAAACTTTCCCGGTGTTGATTACTCTTGTGGTTGATGCTACTGAGTGGAACCGTTGAATTAAGGTTTATGTTTAGATTGTTATTTACGATTATTTCACCTCTGATCATGATCCATATGACGTCTTGTGAGTAGTTTGTTTAATTCTTGAGGACATGGGAGAAGTCAAGATGTTAGTAGTGGATTATTGTTGAGTAATATTTGATGGTTTGATATTTATTTGTTGTGGTGCTATTTCACTAGTGGTGTCATGTGAACGTCGACTACATGATACTTCACCATTTATGGGCCTAGTGAGATGCATTGTTTATTTGGCTACTAATTGTGGGGTTGCTGGAGTGACAGAAACCTAAACCTCCGTTAGAAAACCATTACACCAGGGAGCATAGGATCTTAGAGTTTAAGGCTGTGGTTAGATTATCTTAATTACTTTCTTATATTTGCGGATGCTTGCAAGGGGTATAATCACAAGTGTGTATTTATCCTAGTAAGGGTAGTGCGCTAGCACAGGTTCACACTCATAACACTTATCAAACCAATAAGGATTATTTAGCGTCATGAAGTGAAAGCTCTTGACAGAAACTCCTGTGTGTCCTCGAGAACGTTTGGTCATCATAAGTTACACAACTGGCTTGTCCTTTGCTTCAGAAAGGATTGGGCCACTTGCTTCAATTACTATTACTGTCTTTTATTTACTCGCACTTTATTTATTTGCATTACCAAATACCCCTAAAAACCCGTTTGCTAGTATTTACAGTGAATCCTTGATCAAAACCCACTTGTCAACACCTTCTGCTCCTCGTTGGGTTCGACACTCTTATTTATCGAAAGTACTACGATACACCCCCTATACTTGTGGGTCATTAAGACTATTTTCTGGCGCCGTTGCCGGGGAGTGAAGCGCTATTGAAGAGTGGAATTGGTAAAGGTAACCGTCGCTGTGAGTATTATTTTTGTTTTTGTCTTGTATTTTTATTTTATTTTGCTATGGAGAGTTCTCCATTTGGTTTCCTATTCGGGAACACTACTACCACTGCTGCGCATGTGGATGAACCACCACCACCTGCTCAATTAGATTCTTTTAAGATACCTATGAAAATTGTTGAACGTGTTATGGATAACTGCTATTCAGGAGATGGAACTGTCCATCCGGGTGATCACTTACTTTTTATACATGAATTATGCGAGTTGTTCAAGTGTGCAGGTATTTCACTGAGTCAGGTCAAGAGGAAGCTATTCTCTTTATCACTAAAAGGCAG
This sequence comes from Dactylis glomerata, assembly GCA_007115705.1. NCBI lineage: Eukaryota > Viridiplantae > Streptophyta > Magnoliopsida > Poales > Poaceae > Dactylis > Dactylis glomerata. The sequence goes on from QXEO01000896.1 coordinate 284,433, forward strand.
AGCCGAGGAGTGGTATCGGCTGCTTAAAGATGGTCCATCTATTGCTTGGGAGGAAATTGTGCCTCTCTTTTACTCCAAGTTTTATCCTCCAAGTGAAATTCATAAAGATCGTAATCGGATATATAACTTTTGGCCTCATGATGGAGAAAGTATTGCCCAAGCGTGGGGGAGATTGAAGTTACTAATGCTCAAATGCCCCATTCATGAGCTCCCCAATAATATTGTTATTGATAATTTTTATGCGCGGCTTACTCTTCCTGATAAGGATTATTTGGATGCTTCTTGTTTTGGATCATTTACTCATATGAAAGAAGATGCTAAGTGGAAACTTCTTGATCGTATCCAAGAGAATGCTGAAGGATGGGAAAACGACAAAGGTAGGAAGTCAGGTATAAATTATGATTATGAATGCATTAAAACTTTTATGGGAACCGATGACTTTCATAATGTTAGCACTGCTTATGGTCTTGATTCTCAAATACTTGCTAACTGTTTTAAGGCCTTTGCCTCTTATCTTGATGTTCCAAAGAAAGATTGGAACAAATATCATGCGCCTTATAAAGATTCCATTAGTCATATTCCTGCTGCAGCTACTGAAGTCTGTACTGTTGATAGCATTTTGCCTAAACCTTATTTTGAGAAGACACCTTTCCCTGCTAAGGTAAAAGAGCATTCTACTTTGGTAAGTGTGTCTAATAAAAGTACTAAGAAAGTTGTGGAACCTGATGAGCAAATTACTATTAAGTCTCCCGTGGCTATAGTGAAGGACCTTGTTACTAAAGATGTAGGGGATGGACACGTTATCTTTTGTGAAGATGCTACTAACATTATTTCACATCCTAATAGGCGTAGGAAAACAAGTGTTCCTGTTATTTCTATCAGGATTGGAGATCACTGCTATTATGGTTTATGTGACATTGGTGCAAGTTCAAGTGCCATTCCCTTAGAGCTTTACAAAGAAATTATGCATGAGATTGGCCCTTGTGAACTTGAAGATATTGATGTGGTTGTTCAGCTTGCTAACAGAGAGACTGTTTGGCCTCTTGGTATTGTTCGAGATGTGGAAGTTCTATGCGGTAAGACTAAGTATCCCACTGATTTTTTAGTACTAGGTAAGGTAGCTAGTAAAACTTGTCCTATTATTTTTGGTAGACCCTTTTTGAATACTTGTGGTGCTGTGATAGACTGTAAGAAGGAAAAAATTTTCACTAAGTTTAATGGAGAATCTTATGAGTTTAATTTTTCTAGGTTTGCTAAGACTTCTTATGAAAATGACATGCCTAATGAAAATTTTCTAGTGGAACAGCTTGCTTCTATTGCCCTTGCTCCTAATAATGCTTTGCAGCAATTCATGGAAGACCATGAAAGTGATGTTTACAGGAAGGAAAGGGAAGAGATTGACGATGTTTTCCTTCGTCAACCACCGCTGATTAAGCACAATTTACCTGTGGAGGATCTTGGTACCACTTTACCACCTAAGGAAGATCATGTGTTTGAATTAAAACCTTTATCTGATGATCTTAAATATGCTTATATAGATGATAAGAAAATATATCCTGTTATTATCAGTTCTAAGCTTTCAGGAAAGGAAGAAGGAAGGTTATTGGAGATATTGAGGAAACATCGAGGAGCTATGGGATATACTCTTGATGATTTAAAAGGAATTTGTCCCACTTTATGTCAGCATGCTATTAACATGGAGGAAGACGCGAAGCCAGTTGTTGAACATCAACGCCGCTTAATTCCCAGGATGAAGGATGTGGTAAGAAATGAGGTATTGAAGCTCCTTGATGCTAGTATTCTTTATCCTATTGCAGACAGTAGATGGGTTAGTCATGTTCATTGTGTTCCTAAGAAAGGAGGTATGACTGTCGTGCCTAATGAGAATAACGAGCTTATTCCTCACAGGGTAGTAGTTGGTTATAGGATGTGCATTGACTATAGAAAGGTTAACAAAGTTACTAAGAAAGGTCACTATCCTTTACCGTTTATAGATCAGATGTTAGAGAGGTTGTCTAAGAAGACTCATTTTTGTTTTCTTGATGGTTATTCTGGTTTCTCTCAGATTGCTGTTAGAAAGGAAGATCAAGAGAAAACCACTTTTACTTGTCCTTATGGAACTTATGCTTATAGACGTATGCCGTTTGGTTTATGCAATGCTCCTGCTACTTTTCAAAGATGCATGTCTGCTATTTTTCATGGTTTTTGTGAAGAAATTGTGGATGTTTTCATGGACAATTTTTCCGTCTATGAAACTTCTTTTGATAATTGTTTGCACAATCTTGATAAAGTTTTGCAGAGGTGTGAAGAAACTAACCTTGTTCTTAATTGGGAGAAATGCCACTTTATGGTGAATGAAGGAATTGTCCTTGGACATAAAATTTCTGAAAGAGGTATTGAAGTTGACAGAGCGAAGGTTGAAGCAGTTGAGAAAATGCCCTGTCCCAGAGATGTTAAAGGTATTCGTAGTATTATTGGTCATGCTGGTTTCTATAGGAGGTTTATTAAAGACTTCTCTAAGATTTCAAAGCCTCTTACTAATCTTCTTCAAAAAGATGTACCATTTGTCTTTGATGATGATTGTAAGGATGCTTTTGAAATGCTTAAGAAGGCTTTAACTACTGCTCCTATTGTTCAACCACCTGATTGGAATTTACCCTTTAAAATTATCTGTGATGCTAGTGATTTTGCTATTGGTGCTGTTCTTGGACAGCACGTAGATAATAAGTTGAATGTTATTCATTATGCTAGTAAGACTCTTGATGCTTCTCAGAAAAATTATGCTACTACTGAGAAAGAGTTTCTTGATGTTGTTTTTGCATGTGATAAGTTTAGACCTTACATTGTTGATTCTAAAGTTACTACTCATACTGATCACGCTGCTATTAGATATCTTATGTCTAAGAAGGATGCTAAGCCTACGCTTATTAGATGGGTGTTGCTTTTATAAGAGTTTGATCTGCATATTGTAGATAGGAAAGGTGCTGAAAATCCTGTTGCTGACAATTTATCTAGATTGGAAAACATTTCTTTTGATCCTATTCCTGTTAATGATAGTTTTCCAAATGAACAGTTGGCTTCAATAAATGTAACTTCACAAGACCTTCCTTGGTATGCTGATTATGCTAACTTTATTGTTTCCAAGTATTTGCCTCCAACCTTTACAGCTCAGCAAAGAAGAAAATTCTTCTATGATTTGAGACATTACTTTTGGGATGACCCACACCTATATAAAGAAGGAGTTGATGGTATTATGCGAAGATGTGTTCCGGAATATGAGCAACAAGAAATATTAAGAAAATGACATGGCAGTGCTTATGGAGGACATCATGCTGGAAATAGAACCGCACAAAAGGTTCTACAATCAGGTTTTTATTGGCCAACCCTCTTTAAAGATGCTAGAAGGTATGTTTTATCTTGTGATGAATGTCAAAGAGTTGGTAATATTTCTAGACGTAATGAAATGCCTATGAGTTACACTCTTGTTATTGAACCGTTTGATTGTTGGGGATTTGACTTTATGGGTCCTTTTCCTCCTTCAAAAGGCTATACTCACATACTTGTTGGTGTTGATTATGTTACCAAGTGGGTAGAAGCCATACCTACAAAGAGTGCCGATGGTGAGACCTCGTTAAAAATGCTTAAGGACGTTATTTTTCCTAGGTTTGGTGTGCCTAGATATCTTATGACTGATGGAGGTTCTCATTTTATTCATGGCGGTTTTAGAAAAACTCTTGCTAGATATGACGTTAATCATAGAATTGCTTCTGCTTATCATCCCCAAACTAGTGGGCAGGTAGAGCTTTCAGACAGAGAGATTAAGTCTATCTTGCAGAAGACTGTCAATAGATCTAGGAAAAACTGGGCTAGCAAGTTAAACGATGCTTTATGGGCTTATAGAACTGCTTATAAGAACCCCATGGGCATGTCTCCTTATAAAATGGTTTACGGAAAAGCGTGTCACTTGCCCTTAGAATTAGAACACAAAGCTTTTTTGGGCAGTGAAAGAGCTTAATAGAGATTTTAAACTTGCTGGTAAGAATAGGTTGCTCGATTTGAGTACCCTAGATGAGTGGAGAAACGAAGCTTACGAGAATGCCAGACTTTTCAAAGAGAAAGTCAAACAATGGCATGAAAAGAGAATTCTTAAGAGAGAATTTCATGTTGGTGAGAAAGTTCTATTGTATAGGTCTCGTCTCAGATTTTTTGCAGGAAAATTACTCTCAAAATGGGAAGGACCATATGTTATTGTGGAAGTATACTGCTCAGGTGCTATAAAGATTGCTTCGTTAAAGGATGACACTACACAAGTGGTGAATGTTCAAAGACTCAAACATTATATTGCTGGAGATTCTTATAATGAAGATGTTGATGTTATTCAAACAGTTTCTCCGGAAGAATTCATCCAGAACAATATGCAGGAACCTACAGAGTTCGTTTTCGAATAGGTAACAGTTCTAGTCAGAAAAGGTTCACGAAAGACTTTTCCATTAATATTTTTATTGTTTTTGCTAAATATGAAAAATCACGAGACGAAAATGGGCAGGAGACGGAGTCCGGTGGCTCCTCACCACTAGGGGGCGCAGGCCCACCCTAGGCCGCGTCGCCCTGTGGTGAGACCACCCCAGAGCTCGTCTCCATCCCGGTTTCCTCCTGTGATTTCCTCTCGATGTATAATTTTCGCCTATATAACCCTCCGGAGTACCCGAGGTCTGTATATTGTGTTTTCGTCATGTTTTTGTTTCGAGCTGAATCTGTTAGGAGTTGATCTTAGTTTTGAGAGCACCATGGCTCCTTCAAGCGACAACAAGGAGAAGACACCTCCGGAAGATGACCACCAAGACCTTCAGCTGGAGGAAGAAGTTGAAAGTGTGGCCGAGGAAGAAGAGATGGAGGAAGACCAAAGTTCACGTCCGAGCACCCTGATCGCAAGCATTGGGGTGGTGGCAAGTCATGACAAGTTCAAGTAGAGTGCCCGTATAAGAACCGGAGGGGGTGTGCCGCGTCACATTTTAGCTCCACGGACATCTCCGTCAGGCAACAACCCTTTCCATATTCTAATACATGAACATCAGTTTCAAAAGGTGCCTAGATCACGATTGCCCTCTGGTTGGGATATAGATCGTTCTAACAGTGCAGGGAAAGGAAGTTCCAAGAGTGAAGAAGGATGGGGAAATAATACCAAGAGCTGGGATTCTCTGGCTTACAGGTTCATGAACCGTATTGAGCACAATTCAGAGATGATTCGTAACCTCAGTCACAAGATTGATGACTTGAAAAGTTTAATTGAAAAGCTCATTAAAGACTCACAACCACTGCCAAAGGAGTAATTCATCATCGGTATAGGCATCCCCTTGGCTTGTTCCAAGCTTGGGGGAGTGCCACGGTATCATATCATTATCTTTTACTCATTTACTTTTCAAGTAGAGTCATATCATGAATAGAAAAGTTATCTTATAGAATAGTTTGCGGTGTGGAAGTATCCTCCTTAGTTGGTTATCTATGTATCCCTTGGTGTGAGTTGCGGTAATGAAATATTAATGAGAAGTTTTATCGTTTACTTTCTGCACACTTTATTTTAGTATGCAATCTTTCTTATATGACTAGTCTTGTTGATTAGTATTGGTATCACTTTGGGAGCATGAGTAAATTTAGTTGGTTTTGGCAAACTTAGCTTGGTCAATAGCAACATTACCTTGAGGTTTGAGTAGAATAGAAGAAAGAAGTGCTTGTAGTTACATCACTTCAGTTTTCCTTCGTGATTGGCTTATAAGCATTATTATTCTCAAAGTTAAAATCGTTGTACCTTCAAGGAAGTTTGCATGATTGTTCCTATTATATGTATGTTTGTTTGTTTTATGCAACTCTTATGCTTGCTACCCAGCCTTGCTAGCCAAAGACCTATACTGAGAGGGAATACTTCTCGTGCATCTAATTCCAAAAGCCAAGTTACTTCCAAAGAGTCCACTATAAATTCCTATGCATGGTATTTCAAGCCATTCCAAGTAAATTTTCATGTGCTACCTTTCAAAAACCTTCAAATAATTCTCTTTTTGTGCCACTGTTTTTAGCTCATGAGGACGTAGTGGATGGGTTTGTTATCTTCCATACTAAATTAAGTACCCCTCGACTAGGCAGCTTCATCTGCTCATCATTAATTTTGCAAGGGAGCTGGTCAGACCATTGTAATCTCTAAATAAAAAAAGAGCACTCTGGTATGTGAAAGTTGGTTGGCACCCGATGGAATCGGTTAGCCATGGTTTGAGAAAGGAAAAGGTGGGGAGAAGTGCAAAGCTATAAAAGAGCACCAATGTGCCAATTAATCAAACATCTCGGAACCGCTCTCACTTGTTTAGTATGGAAGATATCAAGAACTCCGTTGCTAGTCGTTGACAAAAGCAACCACCTCTTAAAATAACTTTTTACCTCTGTTTTACAAATGAAAAGCTCTAGCACATGTTTAATCCCTGCTTCCCTCTGCGAAGGGCCTATCTTTTACTTTTATGTTGAGTCAACCTATTCCCTTCTATCTTAAGCAAGCATTTGAGTTGTTATGTTTCACTCATCCATATGTTGATCCGTTTAATCATGTTTACTAACTTCTTTTGTTAGTACAATGTTTTTGTCTGAAGGAATATATCTTTGAAAGCTTTCTATGAATGCAAAAGTTTGGTTCATTGAGCGTATAGTCTTGCTATATTAGCTCTGTTTTTTTTTTAAAAAAGCTCTGTTCAAAATAAAGAATAGCTTGTTCATCGTTCTCTGACCAAGAACTAAGGTTTGCCATCACCAATTATAGTTTACCTTGTGCACCCTTATTTGTGATTCCCTTTTACTTATTGCAAGTCTTTATCATATAAAGGGAAGTTGCTGTCTATTATACCTTGTGCCTTGGTAAATGTGATGCTTCTTGGCCGTATTTTTATTATCGACACTTCACTCCATAAACCTGTGGTCATGTTTACCGAGTTTAGTTTTCGCTTGGGGACAAGCGAGGTCTAAGCTTGGGGGGGGTTGATACATCCATTTTGCATCACTATTTTGTATCATAATTTACTGTTATTCATTGATATATTTCATATTTAGAGATGATACTTATGTTGTTTCCTCTGTTTTTACATGTTTGATGATCATTGGAGGATTTGCTGCCGGAGTCAGGATTCTGCTGGAAAAAGGACCGTCAAGGCACCATATTTTGAAGATCAGGAAAATTCCAGAAAAATACCACAAAATTATATTTTGCTGGAAGACTGAAGAAGCCAGAAGGAGGAGGCGAGAGGGGCCACAGGGCAGCCTCACCACCAGGGGGCGCGGCCCAGCCCCTGGCCGCGCCGCCCTGTGGTGAGAGCCCCCTGGCCGACTACTGCCATCATCCCTTCACATATTTCATCATCCCCGAAAACCTAAGTGAAGGGGGGGGGGGCTCAGAGATAGCCACCGTCGCCTCTGCGGGGCGGAAAACACCAGAGAGAGAAAAGCTCTCCGGCAGGCAGGAATCTGCCGGGGAAATTCCTTCCCGGAGAGGGAAGATCGTCGCCATCGTCATCGCCATCGCACCGGACTTCATCGGGATCATCATCATCATCATCATCTACATCACCAGTACCTTCATCTCCACCATCACCATGCCATCCTGCTGTAACATCTCGAGTTGGATCTTGTTAAATTCTTAGGAGAAACTTTCCCGGTGTTGATTACTCTTGTGGTTGATGCTACTGAGTGGAACCGTTGAATTAAGGTTTATGTTCAGATTGTTATTTACCATTATTTCACCTCTGATCATGATCCATATGACGTCTTGTGAGTAGTTTGTTTAGTTCTTGAGGACATGGGAGAAGTCAAGATGTTAGTAGTGGATTATTGTTGAGTAATATTTGAAGGTTTGATATTTATTTGTTGTGGTGCTATTTCACTAGTGGTGTCATGTGAACGTCGACTACATGATACTTCACCATTTATGGGCCTAGTGAGATGCATTGTGTATTTGTCTACTAATTGTGGGGTTGCTGGAGTGACAGAAACCTAAACCTCCGTTAGGAAACCATTACACCAGGGAGCGTAGGATCTTAGAGTTTAAGGCTGTGGTTAGATTTATCTTAATTACTTTCTTGTATTTGCGGATGCTTGCAAGGGGTATAATCACAAGTGTGTATTTATCCTAGTAAGGGTAGTGCGCTAGCACAGGTTCACCCCCATAACACTTATCAAACCAATAAGGATTATTTAGCGGCATGAAGGAAAAGCTCTTGACAGAAACTCCCGTGTGTCCTCGAGAACGTTTGGTCATCATAAGTTACACAACTGGCTTGTCCTTTGCTTCAGAAAGGATTGGGCCACTTGCTGCAATTACTATTACTGTCTTTTATTTACTCGCACTTTATTTATTTGCATTACCAAATACCCCTGAAAACCCATTTGCTAGTATTTATAGTGAATCCTTGATCAAAATCCACTTGTCAACACCTTCTGCTCCTCGTTGGGTTCGACACTCTTATTTATCAAAAGTACTACGATACACCCCCTATACTTGTGGGTCATCACATCTCTCGTGATGTCACTTTTGATGAGACGCGTCCTTTCTATCCTCGTCCCATCGCAGGTACCTACCCGGTGGAAGATATATCTTTTCTTCTTTTTCCTGACACACCTCCTTCTGCTCCTATTGCTTCTTCTTCAGGACCCACTCTCGCTGATGTCTCTCCTTCGATACCTTCATCCTCTGCTCCGCCTAGTTCCCCTAGTTCTCCTCGTTCTCCGGTTTCGGAGCCTTCCTCTGCTATTCCTTCTTCCTCTTCTTCCGATGAGTCGTCTTCCGCTGATGAGCTTCCCACTACTCATCCTGTTTGTCAGCGTCGTGCCCCAGACCGTTACTCTCCTAGTCAGTACGGTCTTTCTGTTGTCCTCCAAGCCGACTTCTCATCGGGATGCTGAGCATCATCCTGAATGGCAGCTTGCCATGGCTGAGGAGATTGCTGCGCTTGAGCGCACTGGCACCTGGGATCTTATTTCTCCCCCTCCCGGTGTTCGTCCTATCACGTGTAAGTGGGTCTATAAAATTAAGACCCGCTCTAATGGATCTCTTGAGTGCTATAAAGCGCGTCTTGTGGCTCGTGGCTTTCAGTAGGAGCACGGCCGTGACTATGATGAGACCTTTGCCCATGTGGCTCATATGACCACTGTGCGCACTCTTCTTGCTGTCGCTTCTGTTTGACACTGGTCTGTGTCTCAGCTTGATGTTCAGAATGCTTTCCTCAATGGAGAGTTGAGTGAGGAGGTTTACATGCAGCCTCCTCCTAGGTATTATGTTCCCGATGGGATGGTTTATCGTCTTCGGCGTTCTCTTTATGGCCTGAAACAGGCCCCTCGTGCCTGGTTTGAGCGCTTTGCCTCTATGGTGACTGCTGTTGGTTTCTCTCCCAGCGCTCATGATCCAGCGCTGTTTGTTCACACTACTCCTCGTGGACGCACTCTTCTCCTTCTCTATGTTGATGATATGATCATTACTGGTGATGATCCTGAGTATATTGCCTTTGTTAAGGCTCATCTTCGTGATCAGTTTCTTATGACTGATCTTGGTCCTCTCCGCTACTTTCTTGGGATTGAGGTTTCCGCCACTTTTGATGGCTTTTCTATCTCCCAGGAAAAGTATATTCAGGATCTTCTTGCTCGTGCTGCTCTTGGGGATGAGCGCACTGTTGAGACTCCTATGGAGCTTAATGTTAAGCTTCGTCCTCCTGATGGTGATCCTCTTCCTGACCCGATGTGTTATCGCCATCTTGTTGGGAGTCTTGTTTATCTTACTGTCACTCGTCCTGACATATCTTATCCTATTCATATTCTGAGTCAGTTTGTTTCCGCTCCTACCACCATTTACTATAGTCATCTCCTCCGTGTTCTTCGCTATCTTCGTGGCACGATCACTCATTGTCTTTTCTTTCCTCGTTCCAGCTCTCTCCAACTCCAGTGCTACTCGGATGCTACGTGGGCGAGTGATCCTACAGATCGTCGTTCACTCTCTGCTTACTGTGTGTTTCTGGGTGGTTCGCTCATTGCTTGGAAGATGAAGAAACAGACAGCGGTTTCCCGTTCGAGTGTTGAGGCTGAGTTGCGAGCTATGGCCTTGTTGACTGCTGAGGTGACCTGGTTACGGTGGTTGCTTGCAGATTTTGGGGTCTCTGTTACGACACCCACTCCAGTTTTATCTGACAGTACAGGTGCTATCAGTATTGCACATGATCCGGTAAAGCATGAGCTTACCAAGCATATTGGTGTTGATGCTTTTTATACACGTGCTCAGGTGCAGGCTCAGGTTATTGCGCTTCAGTATGTGCCTTCCGAGTTATAGTTGGCGGACTTCTTTACAAAGGCACAGACTAGAGCACAACATGATTTCTTACTCTCCAAACTCAGTGTTGTGGATCCACCATGAGTTTGAGGGAGGGGGTGTTAGATGTATATATTTGTATATTGTAGTTTCCCCATATGTTAGGGGGTTTCCTGCATATTTGCACCTGTACCTGTACTATATATTGTGGCCTTTGGCACCCAGATAATACAAGTTGTCTATTGACCTAACACGTCCTATGCCGCACGACGGCACGAGGTAGGCGAGCCTCAAGGGATCGCGTCCCCTCTGCCATTGGATGATAGAGCCGATTGTCGTCGAAGTGCCATCATCCATGCAGACGCGTTGCAGTAGACACTGGTGCTGGAGCTCGAGGTGAGGAGCCGCCCTTTGATTGTGGTCAGAGGCGGGGGCGGCGGTAGAAGGGGGCGGCGCTGGAGGGAATGGAAGCGATCGAAAGGGGATGAGGCAATAGGAAAGGGAACGGGTCATGTCAGGGGTGCTCCTATGCTCCAACCTGGGTGATGCAGACGAGGTGCCACACACCTTTGGGTCGGCCCACCAACACCCGCACGGTTTGTATCATCTTCCTCGCCCCCCATCTTCTTCCTCGCTCGCACTCTACCGCTGCCGCCCTTCGCCCTTTCCTCTTTCTCGCCGGCGCACCCTGCCTGCCGCCGCTGGCCTTGCCGCCTGCCGCCGCCACCCGCGGCCAGCGGCGCCAAGCGCCGCCTCGCCGCCCCGCCCTCCAACCACTACCTCCGCCGGTCCTCCACTGCCCCCCGACCTCCCTCTAACCCCTCCGTCCTTTCCAACTCCGGCGAGTTCGCCGGACCACCACCCCAAACCCTAACCCTAGATCGATGCCGGTGAGCTCCCCCCAACCCTAAGACCTGCACCCCTCACCCTAAGTACATGGGCTTGCTCCGCTGCCTCCGCTGCTGTTCGCGGCGTCGGCGGCTTCGTGGCGCCGCCGCTGCGGCGGCCGCCGGCTCGGCTCCTCCCCGACCATCTTCTCCATCGCCGGCCAGTCTCCCGTGCTATTTTTCCTTCTGCCCGATACAACTAAATGGGCCGGCCCATACCTACCTAGGGGTGTGCGGCGCGGGGTCGGGTCCGACCTGGTTGGAGCATAGGAATTACCTCATGTCAGGGCCTCACACGGCTTGTATAACATGGGCTTTAGTGGTGATTTTGGGGTCCGGTTAACCACAAGAGGCCTATTTGATCTCCAGAGTAGCGTCCTCTAGGGACAACTGGCCCAGTACGGAAATTGAAGTGCATCCAACGGCAAGAAAAATCCAGATGGCACAATTGGACGGCTAAAAACGTTTAGAGCATGACAGAGCTCCTAGATGACTTAGTTATTATATCTCCCTCCCCCTCCCAGCCGCCTCCCCCTCTCCCCTCCCCCTCCCGCCGCCGCTAGATCCCAGCCGGGCAAATCCTGTCTAGGGGGAGGATGGCGGCGGTGGGGCATCCCTCCGTCGCGGCTTTGAGGCGTGACTGCATCGGCGGATCTTGAGAGGTTGCTTCGGGATGAGTCTATCTTCCTCGTCGGTGCAGAGGGATCCGGTCGGTGGTGGTGATGCCTCCTAGCGGTGGATTGCTTGGCTCGTGGGGTGTGGCAGTCCACGGAAGGAGGAGACGGTGGTGAAGCAGGCGAGGATGCCACCATCAGCGACGGCGCCCGTGGGTGTCGTATTCCTCGTTGGAGGCAATGATGGGGGTGTCTCTCGCTCCATTGATTCTGGGGAAATCCTCAAATCTGAGGGATGCCACCATTGAATGCGGTACCTGTGGGTGTCGTAGACTCGTACTCCTCGTTGGAGGCATTGAGGCAGCTTCCCGGATGAGATGATGGCGATGTACACATCGTCATCCCTGTGGGGACATCATCTTTGGAGACCTACATCGGTTGGAGGGAAGCGTGAAAGGCATTAGTGGCTGGGCGGCGGTCTCCGTGTGCTACTTGCTTGGGGACCAAGGCGGAGCGGCGTGGCATCTACCATCTACAACGACGAGTCTTGGCGGCATGGTGTAGAGGGGTCTCTACGTGACGCGGGATGATGAACGCGTCTAGGACGGTAGCACCGTCTGGCATCACGGTGGAGTCGACGACAGGCCTCGCAAGGTCAATGCCTTGATTTTTACTGGAGATGGGTCTAGGGAAGATGGTGGCAGCCAATTTTTAAGCGTGTGCAGTGGTATGCGTTTAGGGTTTGTTGGACCGATTTGTGCTTCCAACTCGTTGTTGGGCGTTTTGGTGTTATCTCATAATGTGCGTAGGTGTGAGGTCCGGGCATGTGCCTCGACATGGCCACCCCTTCATTAAGCTTGTAGATTTTGCGACATCTGTAGTTAGTGAGATGGCTTCGGTTTGATCTTTGTATTTTCCTTGTAAGGCTGCATTAAATAATTTCAATAAAAAAAAGTTGTGTGCATTATTTTAATGCAGAGGTTCGGGTATGCATTTTGAAAGAAAAAAAATCAAACAACCACACTAAAATGACCAACATATAAAAAAAGAAAGTGGTTTCCGTTGGTCAACAGCCAAGTTCAAACAGGGTTGGCATTAGTTAAGGGATTCAAAAACATACTCCCTTTGATCCATAATAAGTGTCTGCTGATTTAGTACCTACACTTTTTATGGATCGGATGGAGTATCTATGTTTTCCTCTCTGTCCTAAAATATAAAGCATGTAATTTTAGTTAAAATTCAACATATTCTAAGTTTGATCAAATTTATACAAAATAATATGTACATGGGCAAGACTAGTTGAATATCAATCGATTAGAGTATATTTTCTCAATCGTATGATGGTCATCCCAAACAAACGTCAAAGTTTCTGTATTGGGCAATGGTGAACGTGACACAAAATTATAATGGTACTTGTCAAAGGCATAAATGAGCGGTGTATTTCGGCAAACACCTAGAAAATAACAGTATCCAGTATCCTGTAGCAAATTTTCCCTTTCTTTGATATTTCGAACCTGAAGTTGTTCCTTTTTCCCTTCTCTTTGAAATGGAACATGAATGGACACCAAGTAGTGAGTATTTTAAAAGCTAAGTTATCCAATGATAAAATCTGAAGCATTACAATGCTAGCCAGCTTCACGTAACAATGGAATGTTAAATATGTGAACATCTGGGGAAGCAAATATAACCGATACTTCTTAGTAATTCGAATGCTAGTTTTATTTGAAAAATTGTACAGTACCTAGGACTAGGATCACATGATAGCAGATATTACAGTTATAAATCCTGTGTAATACATGATTGGTTACAAAGTTACATTAGTACCTCAATACAAAGTTTGAGAAAGGATAAGACAACCGGATATGCAATTCGACTCCCAGGTGCATATGCTCCCTAAAGGTTCTCCCTAAATGCAATTTGACAACTGATACTTAAAACAAAAATAATTAACGTTCAAAATAATTGGATATTACTAAAAAAAAGTTCCAGGAGAAAATTAAGACATGTGCAGAACTGCACAATTGATAACAAAACTATATGGTACATGATCTAAAGGAATATGTACAGTAACAGCTGATTTGGTAATCAATCAATACGTTTGTTTTATCTAACAATATATGTGCAAATCTGCAGAATGATAAAAAACTACAGTTCTCATTATTAATACACAATATTTCATCGAGGTGATCAAATACTGTTTTATTTCGTCAGAAGTTTAGGACGAAAGAACCTGAAACCATAGATCTTCCCTATATAAACAAGAGAAATTCATGGACAATAGCTAACGCCGACTAAATCACGAGTCCTGTCTTGTTCACCGTCTATTCTCGTGGTGATCAACAATTCTACAAAAAAGACCTCACGGGAACTAAACTAAGGTTCAAAGGTTGGCATCAAAATCTGAAGAGAAACAAGGACGAAATAAGTTATCAATCAGTAGACTGCTCATGCATTGCTGAGGATATCCGCTTCGATCTTGCCCGCGACAACCGGCGCCACCGCCGCCGTGGTGACCGTTACCGCCGCTTCCCCGCCGTTGCGCGTCACGGTGGCTGCCAGGACGGGCACGCTGTGGCGGTGGAAGACCTCGATGACGCGCGTCAGCGCGCCAGGCCTCACCGCGCGCAGCCGGACGACGAAGGACGACGTCTGCCCGGACGCGACGATGTCCGCGGCGCCGTCGCGGGCGTGGCTCCGCTTGGGCCCCACCGCCCTGTACCCCTCGAGCTCGGCGGCCGTGTTCTCGAGCGCCCTGACGTACGCGATGGCCTCGTCGAGGATGTCCGCCCTGGACATCTGCGCCACGATTTATTTTTCCGGCCGATCACGCGGCGTGAGCTGGATGCGTCGATCAAAAGCCGAGAACTTGGAAAATAATCGCCAAGAACGCGAAGGAACGGAGGACGAACAGTACCCGAGGGGAGAGGTAGGGGAGCAGCGCGCCCAGCTCGTCGAAGAGCGCGGACATGGTCTGCCGGCGTGCGCGCTCCTTGCGATTCGACGCCCCCTCGCGAGCCACATCCACCGTCGTCGTCCCCGGGGAGCTGTTGGTGGTTGCCAGAGCCAGCGAGTGCTCCTCCTCAGCCATGGTGGGGATCAGTCGATCAGACGATCGATCTCCTCGGAGCAACCGATGCGAAAGGTCTGCTTTTGTGACTTGCGAAGTGGTGAGCCGTGTGCTTGCGTTGCGCAAGTAATAAATTGGTGTTGGGCACCGCAGCACATGTCTGGTCAGCTTTTGATTTGGTGGTGTCTGGTCAGGAAAGGAAACAGAGCTGGGTTGGTACGTTCACGGCAGGGGTAAAGGGAGACCAGAAATGTCTTGCCAGTTCTTGCAGTCAGGATGAGAAGAAAAACTGCCAAGACCCAAAGACCATCGTCACTTTTTTTGGTGGAGGAAAAGACTCACATTGTATCTTCACTGTCAGGCCGTCAGGATACAGCTAGTCCAAGTACTCAAGTACTATCAAAATTCATTTTCGGTTCTTGCCGGAGTACCAGCCAAGGTACCCTATGCCACTAATTTGAATGCATAAATCTAGAAATGTTACCCTATTCCACTAATTTGAACGCATGAATCTAAACGTAACTTCAGTATCATAAATTGCTTTAAGGAATGCCATGATTAACTATGATGTTGAAGTTACTCTGTATTGGTTATACTCCAACAACTCACCCATAACTGGTCGTAGAACTCACCTTGTTTTTGGATCATGACCCAAAGTAAAAAACGCAGGCAGGAAGCCTCAAACTGGGCTGCCATCCTTGCCACCGCTTGCCATCACCGATTCCACCCAAAGGAGTCACCAACTCAACATGGAGGTGACCCTGGCCTCCCCCGATCCATGCACCTGCGGCCACGCCGTAGTGCAGCTCCTGCCTTGACGATCCGGTGTACGGAGTCATGGATGCAGGTATGGACGACGCGGGTGCCACGCCAACGAGGTCGGGGCTGGGCGATGGAGACCGAGGTAGACATTGGGCGGGCCGGGGTGGTTCCCTACATGGATCGGGCTGGACAGGACAAAATTAGAGTTGGGCACGGGTGGCGGTAAGCCGGTAATGCAGTTGCATGAGGAGGAAGATGGGGTTTGGTTTGGTGATGGTGGCGGGAATGAAGGTATCATGTGGGAGGTGGGGGTTGGACTGTCTAGGGAAGATGGGAGAGAGAGGGGGGAAAATAGACTTTGAAAAAAATCTTGTCCCCAAAATATGTTGCATTACACCGGTGTCCAGGGTCTGGGAGGCTTCGCGACGTTCCAGTTCAGGTGAGTCTTTTTCTGGTTGCAGGTCGGCGGCTGGCTCCGGCGCGGCGGACTGTCCGGCGATGTCGGTGAATTCGCCTCCGTTGGCTTCGCCCAGGAGGGGTTCATGTTCTTTGCCGACGGGAGTGCGTCTCGCGCGTGGACCTCGGATGGGCCCCTGGCGCGGTCCCCTGCCGCGGCGGAGGGTTTCGCCGCCGCCGGTTATTGGCACCTTCATCGACCGGGCGTTCGTTGCCTCGACGGCGTCTTCCTCTCTGGCGGCTGCGGCAGGGCCGGGATCGTCGAGCTCGGCCGATTTCCAGGAGCTCGAGGTTCAAACGGGGGCGATCATTGCGGTGCAAACCGCCGTTGATTCCGCCGATCGCGTCGGGGACGTGATTTCGGTTGATCACGTCGATCGCGGAGATGCATGCCCTCTGGTCCATCGTTATGGGCTGGGCCATTGGGTTCGGCGTTTCCGATCGCTGTGGGCCCCGTCCCAGGCTAGGTCTTCGACTGCTGGGGCGTCTGCTACGCCAATCACGTCAATCACGCCGTCGCTCCCTCCTTCGTCGATTCCCTCGGCTCCTTCGTCCTCCTCGCCGCCGTTCCTTTCTTCGCTGCCGCCGCGTTCTTTATCGACCTCAAGCTCTCCACGGCCGTCGGGGTCCCCGTTTCCCTGGTCCTTCGCTTCCATTCTCGGGTCCGTGCCCGGGATGGCGGGCCAGCGGCCGCCGTCGGCCGGGGCGCCTGGGACTGCGCCAAGGCCGCCTGCTCCGGCTGTTCCACCTTAGCAGGACACTGCGAGTCGCCCGCTGTCTGCTGCATCACCTGGGGCGGGTCAGCAAGGGGCGGGGTTCCCGCCTTTTCCTCAAACCTTCGCAGCGGTTCCCCCGCGGCCGATGCAGCCGCTTGCAACCCCCGCCCAGGCAGCCGGGGCCGCCGGCATACATGTCGTATCCTCAGCAGCCTGGTTTTTAGTCTGTCCAGCCCTACCTCCAGGCACCAGCGTACCAGCAGACGCCGCAGTTCTATGCTCAGCCTTCATATGGTCAGGCTGGTGGCTCTTACCAGCAAGGGCCGAGTGTGCCGTTGCAGCCGCCGGCTGCGCAGGGTTCTAATTCTGCTTCGAAAAACAAGAGAAAGAAGAAGAAGAATACGGCTAATGTGCAGGCCCCGCCCCCGCATATGCCGGTTGTTCAGCCTCAGACTCCTCTTGTGCCGGGTTTGATCCCACCCTCTGGAGGTTTGGGAACAGCAGCTGGTTCTTTTGCTCTGGTGCAGTCAGATCCCATGGGGCATGCTTTTGCTGGCCCTGAGGTTCCTGAGTCGGCTCCGGTTAAGCCGGGGAAGTGCTGGAAATGTGCAGTTGATACGCATGCTACTAAAGATTGTAAAGTGCAGCATTACTGTCTTATTTGTGATTCTATAGCCCATTCGTCGCTCAGATGCCCGATTCTTAAGCTTCCGAAGCCGCAGGCGTTTGTTGGTGGTCCTGCGTGTGAGGAGTCCTTATGCTTACGCCTGCCTGACAGTGTTTACAAGGCACACCTTGCACCGAAAGGGTCACCAACTGCTCTTATCAAGATTTCTGGTGGGACTGTTTCTGCTCTGGCCATTCAGAAGTTGATGGCACGGATTTGCCCTTTGAGTTCTCAGTGGAAGTGGGAAGCTATTCCCCATGGGGAAGACACTTTCTTAGTGAGTTTTCCCACTGCCGATGATCTTAAGAGGGTGGATGGTTTCCAGATGGGGGTACCTGATTCTTCAGCTCAGATGACTGTCAGTATCTAGAAGGCTCTTGATGTACCGCATAAGTTTGAGCTACAACAGGTATGGGTACATGTTGAGGGAGTTCCACATACAGTGAGACATTTCTTGGGTTTGTGGGCTGTTGGTTCGCTAATTGGTACAACATTAGATGTGGACTTGGTTTCTCTCAGGAGTCTAGGTGTTGTGCGGATTTTGGTAGCCATGAATGAGCCAAAGAATTTGGACAAGATGAACGAAATTCAGGGGTTTGCTTGTCTTGGTGTCTCGGTGACGGTAAAGTTAAAAGGTTATGATTTTTTCTTTCGTCGTGAGGCGCATGATTTCGTGCCGGATAAAGACTTTACGCCTTTCTTCTGGAGGCGCAAGGGGGATGATGTTGGTAATGATGGACCTGACCAGGGCAATGATCATGATGCGGTCGGTCATGATGCTTCATCTGCTAGCATGGATGTGGACCAACCGCAAGGCGGTCTCTCTTCTGCGCATGGAAACGCTGGTGCTTCTGGTCCGGGTGGTGGCGCGGTCACCCAACATGTTATTGCGATTACTCCTATTAATCCGAATCCGATGACGCCGCGGGGTAAGGAAATTGTGGAGGAAGTTCGAGCTAGGTCTCCTGGTTTGATCGCGGCTTCGACGCGGGGGGTGGTTGCTTTGGTTCCGTCAGGTTTTGAGACGCCTACTGCAGCTGATGGCGGCCCTCCGCGGACGTCCTACACCTCGTCCGATGGGCGTCTGCCTTGGGTGGCAGCGCCAGGCCTCTCTGGTGGTGGCCAGCGGTGCAGTGTTCCCACGTCACAGGGCCTCTCCTCGGGTTCTTTCGCTGGGGCGGAGGTTTGCTCCTCGGTGCCCAGCAGGTCTTGCGCCGGTGCTGGGCTGGGCATGCCAGACGGGGCCACGGCTGCTGGTCTCCTGCATGAGGGCAGGCCGTCGTCGCTGTCACGGGCAGCGGGCAATTCGCCCGCCCGAGCAGCTAGTCCGCCGCTGCCCGTCCATGGCGCTGGTGGCTCGCCGGTTGTTCTTGCTGCTGTGTCGGGTGGGGGTTCTTCTCCGTCATCGCCCCCACCTGTTTCGCCGCTGCCCGCCCATGTTGGTGGTTCGCCGGTTGTTCCTGTTGCTGTGTCGGGTGGGGGTTCTTCTCCGTCATCGCCCCCACCTGTATCGCCGCTGGCTTCTTCGTCTGTGCCTGGGACAGTCT
The DNA here is from genome assembly GCA_007115705.1 of Dactylis glomerata. Classification (NCBI taxonomy): domain Eukaryota; kingdom Viridiplantae; phylum Streptophyta; class Magnoliopsida; order Poales; family Poaceae; genus Dactylis; species Dactylis glomerata. The sequence continues at coordinate 303,473 of QXEO01000896.1, forward strand.
CTTCATCGACATTGCTGTCCCCGGCAGTGGAGGAGCCTTTTTCGGGAGATGTCGGGTGTTACGCATCACCGACACCTCCTGTCCGGACACCTTCACCACCTCCGCCGTCATCTCCGCCTCCTCTGCCGACTTCTGTGCCACCTGTGCCTACGGCGAGGCGCAGCGCTAGGCATGTGGTTGCGGAGGATGGATCCTGTGCGACTGATGAGGATACTATGCTGAAGGCCATGCGGCGTAAAGCCGCTATGAACCTCGATTTCAGCGGTATGTGTTCAAAATCTTCTTCCTTTATCTCATTACCTACACCTGTTTTATCTTCTAAGTTAAATGCAGTTGGTATTAGGCTAGGGAAGAATGTTGATGAGGTTTGTTTGTCCGCGAACGTTTTGAGGCGTATGGAGTATGACCGTTTAACGGTCAGACCAAAGCCTCAGAATGTAGCGATGAATGCCGAATCAGATGAAGAGGAGGCGAATGCCACAATGGATGGTCAGCTTCTCTCTAGTCTGGTTGGTGTTGTTTCTGAGGTTGACTTTGATGAAACCATGCCAGGCTCATTATATGACCTGTGTGCATCTGGTCGTAAATCAAAGTCAACTTCTTTTCGGGCCTCCAAGAGGGGCAGAATTCCAAAATCTAAGATTGTGTCTCAATGAATGGTATGTTCACGAATAGCAGAGGTCTTGGTGACTTGGCTAAACATTTACATGTCGCTCATTGTATCAGAGATCATAACTTAGATTTTGTGGCTATTTCGGAAACTGGTAGACGGGACTTCTCTCAAAGTCTGCTTGATCGCCTATCCGGTGGTTTAGATTTTGAGTGGACATACCAGCCGCCCCGTGGTCGCTCGGGGGGCATTCTACTTGGAGTACGGACAGATACTATGGAGATTATGGCTCGTTCGGGTGGAGATTATCATATTAAACTCCATATCCCTAATAGAGTTGATAATTTCATGTGGACTCTGGTTGCTGTTTATGGGGCTGCACAGGAAGAATATAAGGCCGACTTTCTTCGTGAACTGGTTAATCTGGCAAAGGATAATCCACACCCAATCTTAATTGGGGGTGATTTTAATTTGCTGAGGTTCCGTCATGAAAAAAGTAAAGGTCGGTTTGACGACCATTGGCCCTTTCTATTCAATGCTGTCATTGACAGTTTGGATTTAAGAGAGGTGACAATGATTGGAAGACAATTCACCTGGGCGAATAGCCTTCCGGGTCCTACATACGAGAAGCCTGATAGAGTGTTAATGGATGCCAACTGGGAATCTAAATTTCCTATGGTTTCTGTTCGCGCTCTCGAACGTATCGAGGGATTTTCGGATCATGCTCCTATACTTTTGACTACGGGAACACATAAACCGTCAGGTAAATATCGATTCAAGTTTGAACTTGGATGGTTACAGCGGGATGGGTTTCATGACATGGTCAAAAAGGTATGGGACAGACCGGTTACTGCTATGTCTCCAATACAAAGGTGGAATTATAAAATACGTGCCTTACGTAGTCACCTTTGTGGTTGGGCACGTCATGTAACGGGTGTTCTTAAAAAAGAAAAGCTGAGGCTTTCTTCCATCATTGATGGTCTAGAAGCTTTAGCTGAGGTTGGACCACTTTCCGCGCAAGAGATTGAATTGAAAAATCAGTCTAACCTAAAGATAGCTAGTCTACTCCGGGAGGAGGAGCTCAAATGATACCAGCGCTCCAAGAGCCAGTTTATCCTTGAAGGAGATTCGAATACTCGCTACTTCCATAGTGTGGCCAATGGCAGACATAGGAAAAAGCGTATTCATACTCTTGTTCAGGATGAAGGTACGATTGAGGGGTTGGACAATCTCAAAAAGTTTATTACTAGTTATTATAAGAATTTGTTTGGGGCCCCAGAAGAAGGTAACTTCTTTTTGGATGAGTCCCAAACAGATGATATACCCCAGGTTTCCGTTGAGGAAAATAACTTTCTTACGGCTGAGTACTCTGAGGAGGAAGTAAGAAAAGCTATATTCCAAATGGAACACAACAAAGCACCGGGTCCGGATGGTTTCCCAGCAGAGTTTTATCAAACTTTTTGGGACACTATCAAAGGTGACCTTCTAGAATTGTTTAGTTGTTTGCACGCTGGACAATTAGACCTGTTTCGTCTTAATTTTGGTGAGATTGTTTTGTTACCTAAGGTTAATGAGGCAGAAAGGATCCAGCAATACAGGCCTATCTGTCTTCTTAACGTTAGTTTCAAGATTTTCACGAAAGTGGCCACCTTAAGATTAAACACGGTTGCAGATCATGTAGTTCGTCCGTCTCAAACTGCTTTCATGCAAGGGAGGAATATCCTAGATGGAGTGGTAACTCTGCATGAAGCAGTTCACGAACTATATTCTAAAAAGTTGAATGGGGTAATTCTTAAGTTAGACTTTGAAAAAGCTTATGATAAAGTTAAATGGTCTTTTCTCCAACAAACACTCAGAATGAAAGGTTTTTCGAATGAGTGGCGTTGTTTGATCAATTCCTTCGTGTCAGGAGGTAGTGTTGCAATCAAAGTCAATGACGATGTTGGCAACTACTTCCAGACATTGAAAGGATTAAGGCAAGGGGACCCCTTATCGCCAATGCTGTTTAATATCGTGGCGGATATGCTTGCCATTATGATCGAACGTGCAAAGAATGATGGTCTCATTGAAGGAATTATTCCTCATCTTGTTGATGGGGGCTTATCCATCCTTCAATATGCCGATGACACGATTCTTTTTATGGAACATGACCTTGAGAAAGCACAAAATCTAAAACTTATACTTTCAGCTTTTGAGCAATTATCAGGCCTAAAAATTAACTTCCATAAAAGTGAGTTGTTTTGTTTCGGTGAGGCCCAGGACGAGGTCAATGCATACGCTGAATTATTTGGCTGTGGGCAAGGACAATTTCCTATGCGGTATTTGGGGATTCCGATTCATTATCGGAGACTTACAATTGCCGAATGGAAACTCGTCGAGGAAAGACTACAAAAACGCCTTAGTAGTTGGAAAGGGAAATTGTTGTCCCTGGGAGGAAGACTGATACTCATTAATTCGGTACTATCCAATATGGTACTACATATGATTTCATTCTTTCTCTTGCCTAAAGGAGTCTTGCATAAACTAGATTATTACCGGTCTAGATTCTTTTGGCAAGGGGACAACGAGAAAAAGAAATACAGATTGGCTAAATGGAGTGTCGTGTGCTCTCCTAAAGACCAGGGTGGGCTTGGTATTCAAGACCTTCAGGTCAAAAATACAGCTCTACTGGGGAAGTGGCTTTTTAAACTACTTACTGAGGAGGGGACATGGCAAACCATACTTAAGAGGAAATACATTGGTCAAAAAGCTTTATCACAGGTTCTTTGGAAACCAGGTGATTCACATTTTTGGGCTGGACTCATGGCAACAAAGAAGTTTTTCTTTGGTCTGGGTTCTTTTTCCATAAAGGATGGTTCTGAGGTACGGTTCTGGGAAGATAAATGGCTTGGTAATGCCACTCTTCGGGAACAGTATCCGGCCTTATATAGCATTGTGCGCCACAAAGGTGATACTATTGCCGAAGTTTTGGAGAATTCTCCACCTTCAGTGGCTTTTAGAAGGAATTTGTCTGGGCAACGACTTGTAGCTTGGAATGCCTTGCTTTTGCGTTTGGCAAACGTCCAACTACAAGATGGGCATGATGAATTCCGTTGGAACCTACATGTAAATGGTCAATTTTCAGTAGCTTCCATGTACAATGCTCTTATTTTACCAAACGTGCCAATCGATAAATCTAGTAATGATAAGCTTTGGAAGTTAAAGATTCCATTATGGATAAAGGTATTTGGATGGTACCTACGTAAAGGGGTTGTTTTAACGAAAGATAATCTTGCAAAGCGGAACTGGCATGGAAGTAAAACGTGTTTTTTTTGTCATCAGGATGAAACAATTAAACACTTATTCATCCAATGTCGTTTTGCTAGATCTATATGGTCAGTCATCCAAGTCTTTTCAACCTTGTCTCCACCATGCAGTATTACCAATATATTTGGGAATTGGCTTAATGGAATCGACAATAGGTTTAAAAAGCATATTAGGGTGGGAGCGATTGCCTTTATTTGGTCGCTATGGCTATGTAGAAATGATAAAGTGTTTAACGATAAAAACTCTTCCATTTTGCAGGTTATCTACAGAGCTACTGGTACACTCCGTTTGTGGTCTTTGCTGCATCGTCCGCAGGATCGCGACCTTTATACGGAGGTCTGTGCACGACTGGAAGCTACGGCGAGGGATACTTTTTCCCAACATGGCTGGCCGCATAGCTTACGGATTGCTGCTTCTTGATAGGCGTTATTACAATTGCTCATCATGATATGTAATTTTGCCTGTGTACTTTATGATACATCATGGATGTGGGCTGTGTGCATCGTTGTTATGCAGAGGCCGGGTATAAGCTTAATAACTATTAAGTAATAAAGCGCTCTTTTTCGAAAAAATAAGGGTCAACACTTTTTTATATATAGTTGGTTAACTTTGAAAAGTTCAACTTTGACCAAAAACTATATACATCCTATTTTAAAAAGTAGTGAGTACTTGATTCAACTTAACAAAATTTGACTTTGACCAAATGTTATACGCAACATAGTTTGGGACAAAGAGAGTAAGACTAATCCACTGGCATGCCCGTGCAGTTCTGTTGGCAATTCCAATTTGGGGGAGGTGTTCTGCGGCTGTGCCAGAGAGGACGTGCCAACTGCTCATACAAAGGATAATTAGCCCTCAATTTGTTTTCACGAGTCAACGTATTCTCAAAATTTGGCGTGACCTTCACTTGAATTATATACTTTAAGATCACTCTGCTTATCTCTACACTACACTCTCTAAAGAAAATTCAATCTCTGAAAGTGTCTATGATGTCCAACAAAGAAGTGTAGGTGCCAGTGACGGCAACAAACGCGCCGAGGAGCAGGATGCCGACGATCGCCCCGACCTCGACAGGGCGTATGCCTTGGGCCTTGTAGATCTTGAGGTAGCAGAGGCAGGGGAACATGACTGTGGCCATGACGCTGAGGAAGGAGCCGATGAAGGACATGAGGTACCCGAAGAAGGGCACGACGGACGCCACTGCCACCGTGCTCACAAGGACGGCGGTGCCGATGGCCATCCTCGCGGGCTCACTCCCCGCGAGCGAGAACCTCTCCTCGACCGCCGACGTGATGGGAGCGACGAGCAGGGCGTACTTGGCGAGCGGGTTGATCAGTGTCATGACGATGGCGATCTTGGTGTACAGCCTCCCCGACGGCAGGTTCAGCGTCACCTGTGACTGCACGTCGTCTCCGTATATCAGGTAGCCCAGCACCGCCGTGATTCCGTAGTTCAGGCTGCAGAGCACGGAAGAGAAGAGCAAGACTTGGGAGAAATGCCTGTTGCTCTTCATGGACGAGTATATCGTTGGGAACACGGCGTGGCCGGTGAAGCAGACGAAGTAGAGGCCAAGGGAGGTGGGCAGGCCGGCGAGGTTGAGGACGTTGCTGTTATTCCTGCCGCGGAAGGCGGGTTCCGAAACGCCGGCCCAGACCAGCGACGCCGTCAGGGCCGCCGACGCGACGAGCCCGAGCGCCGACACGTAGGCGAGCGCGCCGAGGTTCCTGAGCCAGGTCGTGGGCAGTATGACGGCGCCGGCCAAGACTATGAAGAGCTGCTTCCCGTGCAGCCTGCAGCCGAACAGCTCCACGCTGGCGCCGGGGAAGAGCTTGTCGAGGTTGTCGCCCTCGAGGACCAGGAAGCTGATGGCGACGAGGTAGAGCTCCATGTACATGAAGGCGGCGACGATCCTCTGGCCCACGGAGCCGAAGGCGAGCCGGCCCACGTCGGGGTAGCTGGCGACGGAGGTGTCGGCGCGCATGCAGCGCTCGATGAGGGTGCCGGTGTAGTAGCAGACGGCGCCGACGACGGCGAAGAGCGCCAGGCTGAGCCACCCGCCCTGCGACACCGCGTACGGCATGGAGAGCACCCCGATGCCCGACACGGCGTTGGTGAGGTTAAGGCACGTCTTGGAGAAAGAAGCGCCGGCGGCGCGGTAAGGCGGGAGGTGCGCCTCGAGATCGTCGTCGGCGGTGCTATCGACGCGTTTCTCCGGGAGAAGAGGCTCGTGGAGGGTGCTCGCCGTCGACTCCGAGAGGCTCGTCTTGTGATCTTCCATCTTTGGTCGGCCAGATGATGCAGTTGATCTTTCGGACGGGATAGCTAGGTTCAATTCCAGTAGAGATCTTCCGGACGATGATCGCGTCGATGGGTTAGCCTGTGTGCCCGGCCGGGCTGCATATATAGTGTTGTCCTGCTGGTCCGCCGACAACGATGACTTCAATCATTGGTGGCGGTCGGAAGGCTGTATGGTCAAACTTTACTTTTGTTCCACTCGTGTCATGGATGGACCAGGTCACCAGCCTATTTTTTCCACGAGAAAATGACAGAAACACGCTGTCGAAACGAAGAGAGGTGTGGCGAGTTGACTCGAACCGGTTATTTTCAGTTGAGGGCAGTGAATGCATTTCCCCCACTGCTCGCGTCGCGGTCTTCACGTGCTCACGCGCTCTGTTGCACACGGTTCATGAATTTGGGTTGATGCTTTACCCTGTTCATGAAAATCGTGCGTTGTATTGGACGCAAATTAACACGTGCAGCTCCGATGCCTCCTGATGGAAATAAAACCTAGAAACGTTTTCAAGAGAATCTAACACCTACTCTATCTGTCCACAAAGGAGTGTACCTTGAAACTTTTAAAAAAATTAAGCTTTTTGAATTACGATTATGTTACCCACGGTCTCTCTTCTCTTTAATTTCTCCGCCTTCAGTGAGCTAGTTGCATGTAGAAAAATGAGAAATGTTACTGGGCTTTCCTGTGTGATGAGAGAGAAACAATTTTTACTACTTAAAAGCGCATTGAAAAACGAAAAATACACTCTTTTGTGGACAAAATTTGAAGCTAGATATACACTTATTCGTGGACGGAGGGAGTATCCTTATATTATGCGAGAAGCACTGAAGCAGCCACTTAAATCTAAAACAACTGAGATGTATACATGTCCTTATTTCATATCTAATGCAATACAGAGCATCTCTAGTCGCGTCCCTCAAAGCGTCTCCTAAAGAGATTTGGGGCGCACCGGACGTTTCACCGCCCCAGCCGCGTGTCCCAAAGGCTTTTTTCGATCCGGCGCGGCCCAATACGGTGTCCAGCGCCCCGAGCCCATCCTCGCTACATAGGGACGCTGAGGGGGCGCCGGACGCTTCACGAATACGATTCGCGTGTCGCAGGGCCGCCTCGTCAGCCGCATGAAATGAAGCGCGGCAGCGTTGCCTTAATGGCAACGACGGAGGCGGTGCAGGTGAGACATCATGTCGGCGCTGTGCCTCCTCCACGCGTCGCTGTTGGCAGCCTTCCTGCACCTTCTCCAGTGCTTTCTGTGCTTTCTTCCCGTGCCTTCTCCACCACTTCCCACGCCACCAGCGTAGCTATAAGTAGAGCCGTCATCGCATAGTAGGGGACACCAAAACAATGGTAGAGACCACCGCGCGACTTGGGCAAGGTTGAGGGAGCTGGCGCGGGAATGCTTCCCCAATGATGAGATCGCCGTGGAGATCGCCGTGAGGGAGGCCTTCAATGCTAAGGAGGCGGCGCGCGCGGTCACGCGTCTTCGGGAGGAGCTCTGCGAGGATCTGAGGGAGGAGGGCCATGTCGCCGATGATCTGCCAGACAGCAGCAACAAGGTCGACGATGAAGACTACGTCAACCTCGACAATGACGACCTCGTTGACCTTCTGGATGATGCTGACGCCAAGGAGGCTGCTGCCAAGCAGAGGGCGCTGATGGCATCTGTCAAGATGAAACGGCGCAATGATTCTGCCCAATGATTTATGGTTGCCGATAGGAGGGTGGCTAGGCTAGCGACGGCGCAGGAAGCTGTGGGACAATCGGCTCACCGTCGCAACATGGAACAAAGCACGCAGGCTCTCGCCACTGTTGTGGGATCTGAAGCTGGGTAAACTCATGCTACCACCATCCCAGATCGCTCCGCCATGTTCACCCACTTCCACAAACCTCCATACACCTATACCCATGGCAGATCTGTTGATGAAACCACGACACATTCCAATTCAATCGAATAAAGATCTAACATCTTTGATGCCATCTATCGTAGTTGTATTTCTCTAGAATTTGGTATTGATTATTTGACATGATGTCGTGAAGCTTGAGGTGAAATATGATGTAAGTAAATTAGCTACACGGTCTTACAGTCATAGATGCGCCATGCGTGTTCATTGGGAGTTGGGTCCCTGCTTTCTTCGATTAAGGGAATATGTTACTATCAAGAAGATACCAATTACACTTAACCTCTTCTAAAGCTTAGCTTCCTATCGTATGGGTTTTTGGTGATAGGCGCCATCATGGAGTTGCTGCCGCTACCTGCTGCTGAATTTTGCCCCTCGCTAGATCAAGGATGCTGGTACAGAGGTACTTGGACCTCTATGTTGATGACCTAAACTATGCCATGGCTTCCGAGACAACAAACTGGCAGGGGCAAAGCAGGGCCCTTGAAGGTCAGGAACTACAATATACTTACCTAACAACAAAATTCCACTATGAAAAATAGATATAGAAAAAAAAGTTACTCTTTCCAACCCATATTATGTCACCAGTTTGGATGTATCGATATATTAAAAGGGACTCTCACAAAAAAAGATATTAAAAGGGAAATGATTCTATATAGCCAGAGGACAGAAAGTCTTGCGACATCCGCCTCCTGCATGCGACGCGTGTCCTTTGAGGTCCCACCATGAGGCATCTCTCCCCTTATCTTCTCTCTTCCCTTTTCGTCACCGCACATCAGCACGCCTCCCTCAACCCCCCATCTGCCTACACCTGTTCACCGCGCCGCCGAGGAACTTTGCCGCCCGCCAAGATCCGTCGCTGGAGAGCCGAGGTCAGCCGCCGCGCTGCCAACGCTGTCAGATTCCTTGTGTCCCAGCCGCTGGCGCGACGTCCTGTACATCCATAGCGAAGGGGGTGCTTCCTCTTCGACCCCCATGGCTCCGCTCGCCGGAGATGAAGGCTGCCGGCGGCCTCGATCCCCCTGGCGCTGCTGAACACAGCCTCCTCTGCGCGCACGTCTGCATCGACCGCCTCCGCCTGTGCTTCCTCCTCGATGGCAACAAGGACGACTACCGGCGCATCCACCAGACTCGGCTGCTGTGAGCAAGTGCCAGTGTTGCTACCACAGTATGATGGATTTGAATCATAGGGGGATTTCTTGTGCTGCAATAGTTCTCCGGCTTTGCATCATGCGAAGAATTTATTTGCGTTCCTTGGTTTTGCACCATAAGTTGGATTTGCTGCACTACCAACTACCGGTTGCTACATACTACTATTTCTGCTTTCCCATTTTTTGGTGTGCTCGAAATGCTAGGATCCTACAATCCATGTGCGGTTAGCCTTAGCGGAGGAGCTTCGTCTGAGATGTTTTTGCTACTATGCTATGATAGCACAATTTTTTTGCTACAACCATTGTGTGATTTTGCTATAATAGTACAAAGTTTTGCTACGAGCATCTCCGGCGATTTCTCCGGCCAAGGTCGATTTTGCTACAATAGGGGTAACTTTTTGCTTCGAGGTCTCCGGCGACATCTTCTTTCTTCTGTTTTGGGGCCAAACCATTTTTGCTACATGCAGCAAAAGGGGTAGAGGTTTTCTGCTTCATACAGCAAAAGCATATTTTACGTGAAAACTATTTTTGCTATAGTTACACAAATATTTTGCTCCGATCGATATGCTTTTGCTTCATTGCAGCAACTTGTGGGATTGAAGGTCTAAGTAGGACACATGTCAGAACGACCAGGAGGTTCCAACCCCCGGGGATCCTCAACACTTGTCATATTAAAATATATCTGGATATATCAATATTAGCGACAAGTAATATGGACTAGAGAGAGTATTTAATTAGGAATCTTATCAGTCTCATATACTACTTGAGAGAGAGATCACTCTTGCAGGAGCCCATACTATTCAGTGCTTACATACTACACCGCACGGAGAGAATCCTGGGCGAATACAACGACTAGTAGGCGGAAGGATGAAGCCAGAGAGATAGAAATTTGGTTAAACTATAAATTTTAACTTGGAAAGCTATAGCTAGAAGTACACTTGTTTTAGATCATATCGGAGGGACTTTTTTGTTTTACTCACGACATATAGCGCCAACAAAAGATCAGGTCCTATGCATCAGCAGATTAATTAGGAGTCAGACCACAGGTAGCTGCGAAATAACATCGAATGCAGATACCAACACCAACATGTCAAATTAAATCATCGCAAGAACATTTTGCAATTAAGTATCAGTCACACGATGAAGATAACGAGAAGCATACAGCTGACTGCAGAAGCCACAAGTCATGCATAAAGAATAAATGGCAACTTCAAAACGACGACCGGCGACGCTCGGTGGCAATATCACTGCATTGCTTTACCAAGGAACGGGTCGCTTAGGGAAAGATCAGACGCTCTGTGGTAGCTCCAATCATGGTCTCCAGGCTCTGCGTGTGCAAGCACCACCAACGGACATTCCTCCTTGCTGTACTTGCTGGCCCACTTGGTGGAATCCAGCAACGCTAGTCTGCTCATGGCCTCGTTCACCATGGCAGAATTCCCTGCATCGGGCAGCACCACCACCGCCTTCTGCAGCTCCCGCGCTCTCGCAAAGACCAACTTCAGGAACCAAAGCTCGTTGGTACCCCCGCTGAACTCATCCAACACCAGCTTCTTGAGGCAAGACTTGACGCATTCGATTGCAGCTATCTCCCGCCAGAATGTGTAATTGAGCGTGCTGTCTTCGCCGCTGCCACATTCTCCGCCAGTAGACTGCATTCAGGCAACATGGTTGTAAGTGTAGTACATGGTGTTAGTGATGATGCAAATCGTGGTAAGCATGTGTAAATCGAACGAGAAGAGGGTTCACAGCTCAGGACCATAACGTGCAGCGTCTCGACTTGGGGAAAGCATCTCAAGAAACTGAGCAATGTCTTCACTTCCTTGCCGACACTGAAATTGACCTTCAACGCTAACACCTTGACACTTGGAACCGTAGCATTTGGGCTCACATGTGTTACCCCAGCCTGCGAATCCACGCGACAAATGCGTAGAGATTAGTTAATTTGCAGTCACTACAAATGGAACAAAGAAGTGATTTGTCTAGCCACAAATGAAAAATGTAAGACGGGGAAATTCGACCGATACCGTGATGATGGTGTTGCCGATCTCAAGCTCGTGCGTGGCAGTGTCCAAGTAGCCGAGCACGGTGAGGTCAGGGGCATAGCCAATCTGCACCTTCATGGTGCGTCGACTTTCAGTGGCGTAGATGCTGAGTCGCTGCAAACGTGGGGCGTCGACAAGAGCGAGCTCGTCCGCCATGGACGACCAGTGCAACACGCAGCGGAGGCTGTCGCTGCTGATTCGGACCCGTTTGGGGCCCGAGAGGAAGCGGCGGCTGGCGATGAGCGCGAGGATCTGTAGCTCAGGGCTGGAGGCAAGCACGTGCTCGAGATCAGACTCCTCCATGACGGTGTGGCAGATGCCGAGCTCCTGGAGGTGGGGGAAGACGTCGGGGCCACGTGGGAGACCGGCGGTGCTCGGGAATTTCCAGACGCCGAGGTAGAGGCTGCGGAGCGAGGAGCAGCGGAAAATGGAGGCCGGTAGGGGCACGTCGAGGGGCCAGGGGCGGCTGACGAAGGCGAGGTTCTCCACGCCCTTAGCAGCGAGGAGGCGGAGCCACTCGTCGGCCGCGTCCAGATCACGGCACAAGGAATTCTGGACGAGGTGGACGCAGCGGAAGGGCCCCGGGTGGGATGCGAGGACGCGAGATATGGCGGAGACGAGGACACCAGTGTAGTCCCCGAGGAAGTCATCGTCCTCGTCAGAAGAGTCGGGCAGGTAGGGCATCAGGTGTTCGTCGTCGAGGACGAGGGGGGTCGAGCGCCAGAGGCCGCGCCAGCGTGGAGAGAGCGCGGCGGTGCGGGCGGCGTTCTTGACGGGAAGGCGGGAGACGACTTTGCGCAGGAGGTCGTCGGGGAGGGCGCTGATGCGGTCCTCGCCGCCGCCGCCTTCGAGGGAGGAAGAGAAGGCGGCGGAGAGGGAAGCGGCTGCTGTGACCGGGAAATCTGGGATGCAGGAGTAGACAATTTCTACGATCTCCTTCAGCCCCATAGTGGCCCGCGACGGCGACGGCGACAGACGGGGACAGTGAGAAAGGAGAGGGGAGAGGTTTTGGGGGCACAGGTGACGTTTTGGTTTCTTTCGAGAAGCCAGCGAGGGCGAGGATAGATTAGATTAGGGTTCCCCGCAAAAAAAGGTTGGATTAGGGTTTTGCGTCCATGGGCCGGATGCGCGAAGCGACTGGGCCGATCAACATTCCCCTTCTCCACCGTGTTTCAAAATTTACTTTTTCTTTGGGTCGGTCGCCGGATTTCCGGAGAAAAATCGGTCGTACGCGGACCGTTGGATATGACTTTTTCGTCCGTTGGATCTTCCCGAATATATAGTTGGCAGCAGACGTCGCTTTCAGCTGGCAGAAAAGATGCGTTCACACACAGACGCAGACGTCGCGGTCGCTTTCAGCATGGTCTGTTTACGATAGACTCAGGACTGTACTATACATGCCTTGGATCCTTGCAACATGTGTGGACCCCGGCCTGCCTTCTATGTGTTAAGAATAATTATCCTCAGATAATTATGGATAATCTCCACATAATCTCAGGAGTTACGTTCCCACTCCTGGGAACCGACCCCCGCTCCCGACGGTACCCTCCTGGGCATATCCACGCCTTCAATCGTGGAACCACCACGATCGCCACCATCGATACGGAACGACGCCTCCAGGGAACCACCTCTTCAGATTGTATATATACCCTGTATCAATCATCAATAAAGAACTGATTCATTCATTTGTCTTTGTCTCTGGATTGTCTCTCAATTCCCACTCAAAATACGTTATCAGCACGCTCTGCCCGAGAGCAACTCCGGCGATCGCCGGAGCAAGAAGAATCAGAGAAGAAGATAGGTAAGAACGATGGCAAGGACTTACCGAGGCTTTCTTCTTCACCTTCTTCGCCAGGAAAACCGTCGCCTCCGTTTCAACGCGCGTCGCCGGCATGGTGCTGGTGGCCACCGCGGCTACTACCGTGATGGGCAGCGCCGCCTCTTCCGCAGCAATGGTCGAGGCCGTCATCATCATGTTCTTCACCGCCACGACAGCCACCGCTACGGCCGCTATATACGGAGCTTTGCTGTCCGCCGCGGCCGTCGCCAAGGTCCGCGACCTCGTCGCGGTAGTGGTGGTGATGGCGCTGGGCCATCAGGCACCCAGGCCGCCCTCCCAACTCCGCCAGTGATGCCGGAGGCGCAGCCTCTGCCGGCGTGGATTCTCGCTGGTCCGGCGGCGCCGCTTCTGCACGCCGATGAGGAGATGGAACCGGCCGGCGACGACATGATCATCGACGACCCGGACATGGCCGTCCCACCTCCGCCCCTGCCTTGCCCTGTGCATGGCTGGGCTTGCCCAAGACTCCTGCACGGCATCCACATCGTGGAGGCTGCGCCCGTGGCGCCCGCAGCGACCTCGCCGGCGGGGTCCCTGGACCTCCCTTCTCCGACTCCGGCGCATGAGCCGTCGAGGGCCGGACCGGAGCCGCGTCTGCACGCGCCGGTGACCTCGGCCGGCGACGTCCTCGGCAACGGAGCGGGTAGCTCCGCAGCCGCTGCTCCGCCTCCTCCTGGCCGCTTCGTCGAGCCGCGCGCCGTCCTGGTGGCCAGCCGCGCCGGCCGTCGGTCGGGGGAGAGGAGTCCGGCGAGGTCCCTCCCCAACGGCCACTCCAGTGGCGTGGAGCCAGGGACACACCTCTCCGGAGGGTCTTCTTCTGAAGAGGAAGGAGGAGCGCCGGGGCCTTCGTCTGGACGCCGTTGAGCCGCGGCCGCCGGCAGCAGGAGGGTGGAGAGGCGACCGCCTCTTGGCCTGGCGCCATGGACGGGGACGCGAGGTGGGCGTGGTGTCGGGGTCAACGATCCCCGACCGCCCCCCACTCCGTCTTATCCGATCGCCCCTGCCTTGGGTTGGATCGGGCCGGTCACTCTCCTACTGCTTTCTCTTGATGGGCCTTCGGGCTAAATTCCGCAACTGAACTAAAAATCTTTTATTTTTCTGTTTCGCCTTTTAGCCTCATTAACTGTAGTTTCTAGCAGTTTATATCTGTTTTAGACCTGTTTATTGCAGTATTTTAATCTTTAGTACTGTAGATCTGTAGAGTACTACATGTATTCCAGCACTTTGTGATGTAATGTATATATTTCTATGTTATCCACATGTTGAGATTAATTGCATCTAATATTTGCATTGGGTTTTTCAAATTCTTGCAAATAAAATCAATTCATCGTCTTAATTGAGCCTTCGGCTTAATACGAGCACGAGTTGATATGCAAAATTCTAAGTGACTACTTCAAGTTGATGTTTGGGATCAAAGGTAGCGCACGGATCTACTGCATGCATTGCAGATTATCTCCGCTACCACGATTACTTATCAAGTGATCTCCCACACATTTTACTAAAATCATGACATAAGGCACTAGAAACATGAGTATCTACTGATTTTATCAGATTATACTCTCTAGTGCTGAGAGATGGACCCCGAAATTCTTTTTGGGGAGTATCTACAATGTGTCATGTTTAACAACTTGAAGCGCACACTAGTGATTTTCAAGCTCACATCTTGAATATCATTAATTTTGCATTGTTCATTACAACATAACCATGATGGTTTTTGATTTACCATGCGTAAATTAATAATCTCTGGTTTACCCATGTAGGTAACCGATGGCTGGAAAAGAGTTCGATCCACTCGAGCTCGATGGCCGCAACTACCCTACTTGGGCCATGGACATCAAGATCGCTCTTGCATCCCGTGGATTAGTGCGTGCAATCTAGAATCCGGAGGATCCCCTCTCGGATGGAGTCACGCCACTAAGAGATGAGCAGAAATATTCTGCCTTATACATCATAAGGCACCATATTCATCAAGATCTTAAGTCCGAGTATTTGGAGGAGGAATCCCCATTTACTTTGTTTCAGGCCCTCAAAACGAGGTATGAACAGCAGAAGGCAGTTGTCCTGCCCGAAGCACTTCATGATTGGACACATCTTCGACTCCAAGACTTCAGGTCCATTGGAGAGTACAATCATGAGGTTCATAAGATAAGTTCTAAATTGCGCTTTTGCGGGAAGGAACCTACTGATGCGGAAAAGATAGAAAAGACTTTGTCTACTATGCTCCCATCTGAAAGGCTCCTCCAGCAGCAATACCGCGCTCGCGACTACCAAGTCTATTCCGACCTCATTCATATCTTACTTCAGGCTGAAAAGCATGATGAGCTGCTTGCTAAGAACGGCTCTCAGCGCCCGGTTGGTTCCCAACCTCTCCCCGAAGTTCATATGAATGTCGCAAATGGACGTAATTTTGATGGTGCTTCCAAAGGCAAATCATCAAAGTTCAATGGTAAGCGAAAGCGCAAGCGGAACAAAAAGCCTAGAAACTCGGACCGTGGGAAAAGCACCGCAAAGCCCAAGTTTGAAAAAACCAAGCTTTGTGATAGGTGTGGGTGCTACATGCATCCTACCAACAAGTGCAAAACCCCTAAACATCTGGACATTCTCTACCAGCAATCCCAAGGACGCAAAGGACCTCAAGGGAAAAGGTTTGAAGCCAACTTCAATCTTCATCCGGATGACACCGATGGAGCTGGTTGCTCGCAAGATGTTCCTTTGGAACCTAACAGCACTACGACCCTCCAGAAGTCACAGGACCCTATGGGCACGGAGAACATGATGGTTGAGTACGCCTCAACGGACATGTTTGGAGACTTCGACTAGATAGTCCCACAATCTCCTTAGTGATCGTTTTATGTATTTATGTCCATGTGTGATATTGTAATAGAACATAAGTATTGTTGTCATGTATATTGTATCAGCACTTTGATATAATAAGATTGTATTCTATATATTTAAATAAGGTTTTCTTACTGAAAATTCTTCATTTTTATATATAGCTCTCTACGGGAACAATCCGATGGAAGAGGAATTATGCCTTGTGGACAGTGCGACCACAAACTCGATACTGAGGGAGCTCAAGTATTTTCAAACTCTGAAAAAGATGAATGGAGATATTTTGACTATCGCTGGACGCGATACGGTAATTGTTGGTACTGGACGTGCCATATTTACCCTCCCAAATGGTACACAAGTGACAATTGAGGATGCCTTGCTGTATCCCGATTCTTCACGTACCTTGATCAGTTATCGAGATATCCGTAAAAATGGCTTTCACATTGAAACCCATGAGGACAACAAAGAGGAGTATCTACTCTTCACAAAGGATTACGGATATGGCAAGCAAGTACTTGAAAAAATTCCTTCTCTGTCGTCTGGATTGTACTATACGTACATCAAGCCCGTAGATCATGTTGCTTACATGGTAATTTTCCAGAATGTTGATGCATTCCAAACCTGGCATGATCGCCTAGGCCATCCCGGCATCGGGATGATGAGGAAGATTACTAGCAATTCCATTGGTCACAATTTGCATGAGTCAAAATTTCCTCAGTCATCAGACTTTGTGTGCACATCGTGCGCCACAGGAAAGCTAATTTTGAGGCCTTCGCACCTCAAAATACAAGCTGGACCACTTCAGTTCCTTGAACGCATTCAAGGTGATATTTGTGGTCCCATCCAACCATTATCTGGACCGTTTCGGTATTTCATGGTTTTGATTGACGTATCTACACGATGGTCACATGTGTGTCTTCTTTCCACACGAAACCATGCATTTGCCAAGATAATGAGGGAAGTAATTAAGTTACAGGCCCATTTTCCAGAAAGTCGAATTAAATTAATTCGCATGGACAATGCTGCAGAATTCTCTTCACGTGCCTTCAATGACTATTGCATGGCCCTGGGGATTGAAGTTTAGCACTCTGTTCCATACGTCCATACTCAAAATGGTTTGGCTGAATCTCTAATCAAGAGAATCAAACTCATTGCAAGACCTTTGTTAATGAATTGCAGCTTGCCAAGCTCGTGTTGGGGTCATGCAGTCTTACACGCTGCTGACCTAATCCAATTGCGACCTACTGCATATCACAGTACTTCCCCTCTGCAATTGGTACGTGGAAATCCTCCTAGTATTTCCCATCTGCGTAAGTTCGGATGTGCTACGTACGTCCCGATCTCACCACCCCAGCGGACATCTATGGGTCCACATAGAAAACTGGGGATCTATGTGGGGTACAAATCACCGTCGATTATCAAGTACCTGGAACCCCTTACAGGGGATCTATTCACAGCCCGTCACGCTGATTGTATCTTTGACGAGGAACATTTTCCGGCATTAGGGGGAGATTTCAAGTACCAGAAAGAATGCCCGGAAATTGATTGGAATGCTATCGCCATTTCAGCCTCGGATCCACGTACCCAAGAGACCGAACTTCAAGTTCAGAAAATCATAAATTTGCAACATCTTGCAAATAATCTGCCAGATTCGTTTACTGATTTAAAAGGTGTAACAAAATCCTGGAAACCGGCCAGAAACGCGCCCGAAAGAGTGGAGGTACCAATAAAAACCACTCAGCTCCCTGATCCTAAAAAGAGGGGGAGTACTACGGCCTCTGACCCGGATCCTGCTTCTCGCAAGCAACAAAGGAGAGAGAGGAGAAAATCCTCTAAATTAGTAAATGCAAGTCAGCTCAACGTTGACAAACACCTTATGGGTAGTATACACCCTGTGGAAGGGCAACCTCCACAACCCAGCTCCAGTGTGCACACACTGGCTGGGACATCGGAACACCTGGACTCACGCGTATTGGGAAATCACGAAGAGTCATCAAGGGTGCATGAGATATCCACCAACTATATCGATTCTGGAGAATCATTCAACCGTAAGTCTACGATTGTCGACACTTATTTTTCTGCTGTAATTGCTGATACCCTTCTCAATGATCATGATCCAAGGACTATCGTTGAGTGTGAAAAACGCTCCGACTGGCCTAAATGGAAGGAAGCAATACAAGCAGAACTTGCTTCGCTTAATAAAAGGAAGGTATTCACAAAAGCAATACCAACACCTCCCAAAGTTTTCCCTGTGGGATTCAAATGGGTTTTCCTCCGGAAACGGAATGAGAACAATGAGCTGGTGAGATACAAAGCGAGGCTCGTAGCACAGGGTTTCACACAGAGACCCGGCATTGATTTCAATGAGACATATTCTCCAGTAATGAGTGGTATCACTTTCCGATATCTAATATCTTTGGCAGTGCAAAATCGTCTATCCATGCAGTTGATGGACGTCGTGACCGCATATCTTTATGGGTCACTAGATTCGGACATATACATGAAGGTTCCTGACGGAATCTCTGTACCGGATGCAAGCACAAAACGCAACATGTATTGTGTAAAACTGAACAAGTCTCTGTACGGCTTGAAACAGTCGGGACGGATGTGGTACAACCAACTTAGCGAGTTCCTTCTTCAGAAGGGTTACTCCAACAGTAATGACTGCCCATGTGTCTTCATCAAGAAGTCCACATCTGGATTTTGCATCATTTCAGTGTACGTCGATGATCTGAACATCATTGGTAACACACAAGATATTGATGAAGCACGCAATCATCTAAAGACAGAATTTGAGATGAAGGATTTGGGTCAAACCAAATTTTGTTTGGGTCTTCAACTCGAGCACCTTCCCTCAGGAATAATGGTACACCAAGCTGCCTATATCCAAAAAATATTGGAGAAATTCAATATGGACAAATCCTATCCATCTAAGACTCCCATGGTGGTTCGTTCTCTAGACGTAGAGAAAGATCCGTTCAGGCCAAGGGATGATGGAGAAGAGTTGTTGGGACCCGAGGTTCCATATCTCAGTGCCATTGGAGCGCTCATGTATCTTGCAAACTGTACGAGACCTGACCTCGCATTTGCAGTGAATCTACTTGCTAGATACAACGCAGCTCCCACCAAACGCCATTGGTCGGGGGTCAAGAATATCTTCCGATATCTCCAAGGCACAAAGGATCTTGGCCTATTTTTTCAGTTTCAGAGAAATCTGGACTCTGATATGATTGGATACACCGATGCTGGCTATTTATCTGATCCCCATAATGCCAGATCACAAACCGGCTTTGTGTTCCTTCATGGTGGAACTGCCATATCATGGAAGTCTTCGAAACAGACTCTGATTGTGACTTCTACCAATCATTCTAAAATCATCGCATTATATGAGGCATCACGCGAAAGCGTGTGGCTTCGCAGAATGATAAACCACATACAACAGTCATGTGGCATTGGTTCTATCGAATCACCTACCATTATCTATGAAGATAATGCAGCTTGTGTTGCACAGATGCAAACAGGGTACATCAAGAGCAATATCACTAAGCATATTGCCCCTAAATTGTTTTATCCTCATGAGCTCCAAAAGAGTGGGGAAATAAACATCTTGCAAGTCAAATCATGCGATAACCTCGCTGACCTATTCACGAAGTCTCTACCAACTTCAACATTCCAGAAATACATTCATGGAATTGGTATGCGACGGCTTCGAGATTTGCAAGAATCAGGGGGAGTATCTTCCTGAACTGTTCCTATTCAAAGCATCATATTATACTCTTTTTCCCTTGATGAGTTTACTTTACAGTTTCTCATTAAGGTTTTTAATGAGGTAATATCAACATAAGATCATATGTCATACTATCCCTTTTCCCCATCGGGGTTTTTAGGAAAGTATACACGACATATTTATTGACCTCTATATTCTATGGATCTATTTGATATTGAGTTAACAGAGGCAATAATCATAATATGATGTATCATTTTCTCCTTATTTTCCCACTAGGTTTGAAGGAGTTTAAACAGCATATCCTATCATACTCCTCACATTTTTCCCACAGGGTTTTTGAGGAGATTTAATCAAGATGATGAGTACTTATACAATTAAGCGGTGATTAGGGGGAGTGTTAAGAATAATTATCCTCAGATAATTATGGATAATCTCCACTTAATCTCAGGAGTTACGTTCCCACTCCTGGGAACCGACCCCCGCTCCCGACGGTACCCTCCTGGGCATATCCACGCCTTCGATCGTGGAACCACCACGATCGCCACCATCGATACGGAACGACGCCTCCAGGGAACCACCTCTTCAGATTGTATATATACCCTGTATCAATCATCAATAAAGAACTGATTCATTCATTTATCTTTGTCTCTGGATTGTCTCTCAATTCCCACTCAAAATACTATGCATGCACGCCAATGATGACAAGCTGCAGCACTGCTGTCATGCTTTACATGCAAGCTAATTGATTTTTAGCTCCTGCCATGCGTACTAACTAGCGATGTACTACTACCTTTTAAACAATTTTTGTTAATATTATTTAGCACACATACAACATAATCTTGTATAAAATGAAGTAAAAATGCTACTATAAGAGATCTGTTTACCGTACACAAATACATGACAAAAAAAATCAAAATAGTAATGCTACAAAAAAGTGGTTAAACAACAATGTTTTTGTTCTAGATTGATTTGCAACAAAAAACTGTGAACAATTTTAACAAAATTCTCCAATAATTACAACAAAAATTGCTTGTCCATAAAAATGATCGTATGTTTGTTAACATAATTATTGTACTTTAAAAAAACTTATGTAACATTGCATCAAAAGCTTGCAACAAAAGCCACCATAAGGTAGTTCTGAGTCATCATGAGTATTGCAACAAAATTTCCACACCTGCGGTTTAAAATAAATATACTATTGCAACAAATCTTCAAATCTTTTTTTGAAAAAGTAATGCTACAAAAAATTGGTTAAACAATAATTGTTTTTGTTAAGGATTGATTTCCAACAAAGTTCACCCATTATTTCAACAAAAATCACAAGTAATTACAAACTTGTAACAATCGACCAGGTAATCTTACAACATTTAGCTCATGATTTCACAATATAAGTCTCATGAGTTTGTTACAGTCTACAAACGCACATGCAACAAATAAAAAGAATCAAGAGAAAATATTTAAGTGTAGCAAAAATACAAAAAAAACCTTAGAGCATCTCTATATTTGATTTCACAACAAAATATATTAGGGTTTGTTACAATTTTTTTTAAAAATATGGTACCAGAAAAGTTTACGGAAATATAAACTTGTGACAGAGCTCCTAAATACCTGTTAGAAAGTAGCAATGTGTATTACAAAAAGTAGTTGTACACATGTGTGCTTCCTATTCTATGCTCCTAGCATCTATTCGTTGAGTACTAGTTAAAACAAAAATTAAATACAACGCCATGTGCATGCAGCATGGAGTATAACAAATCCATATGCAGTCATTAAATGTGGTGGGGTCCACCTACCTGGATAGCACGGAGGCGAGCGCTGCGCGCTCAGCGGAACGGCTGATCTTTGTGTCATGCGCGGTTGTGGTGGGACTCAGCATTAATTTAGTGCTCCACGCGGGTCACGATATAACAACTGATAATTGCTCGCGATCAGGCGACCGATACCAAGCATTTTCCTTTTTTTTGCCGTCCTATTTAGGGTTCAGCCACAACAACAATAGGGCCGGTTTTGCAAGTTTATTTGGTTTCTTCTAGTAATTTTTTTGCTGGTTTTAGGAAGTTTCTAGGAGCTTCCAGAGCGGTTTTTTCTTTATTCTATGGTTTTCTGTTTTCTTGTTTCATCTGTTTCATTTATTTAGTTTTTGATTTCTTTTGTCTAGTACGTGTTCTTTTTCTGTTACTTCACATTTCTAAATTAAAAATAGTTTAGACTTTAAGTTGTTCAAATCAGAAAAGGTTTGATTTTTAAAATTGTTCAAATTAAAAAATGGTTTATATATAGAAAAGTTCAAAATGCAAAATTATTCAAATTTCAAAGCCCTTCCTATTTAAACAATAATCGCATTTTCAATAATTGGATATTGAAAACGTTCAGATTTTATAATTATTCAGGTTTACGAAGTTTAGATTTAACAAAAATGTTCTTTTTTAGGGAGGCAATTTATTATTTTACTATTTTTAGATAAAAAATAAGGAAAGGGGAAAAAAGAAAGTTACTCACTCCGATAACGGACACTTATTCTAAATCGGAGTGAGTACTTGTTATGTAGCGAATGACGATTTATTGAGAACGATGGCTGAGCTAGAACGCCCGATCAGCTGACCAGATTGTAGAGAAAACGATACTCCCTCCGATCGGAAAATAACTGTGGGTGATTTTGTATTAACTCCACCGACACTTATTTCTGATCAGAGGGAGTAGATGTTTTCCTGCCGAGTGGACGACCAATGACTAACACTCACCATGTTTTCTCTTGGCTTAGACTCTTCTTATGTTTGTGTGGAGTGGCCATTTCTTTTTTTTTATAAATCGTCACCCCATGTGACTCATTTCTTCTGTTTTTCTCTTTTGTTTTCAGCACCTCTTATGCTAGTAAAAGATTTATTTATGCTACCCTATATGAAATGGAACGACAAAAAAAAATAACATCACACGAAGCTGGACTACAATAGATGACAACATGTGCAATGCACTTATACAAGCAAAAAAGGCTATATAAAAAGTATCCAAAGTTTGTAGTACTTTCTTCCGACTCATATTACTGATACGTCTCCAACGTATCTATAATTTTTGATGCTCCATGCTTGTTTTTACACCATTTGCCTACTGTTTCATTACACTTCGTGGCACTTTTATGCATTTTCCAGAACTAACCTATTAACAAGTTGCCACAGTGCCAGTTCCCTGTTTTCTGCTATTTTTGTGTTTCAGAAGTGATACACAGGAAATATTCTCAGAATTGGACGAAATAAGTTCCTGAAATCTTATTTTACCCGAAAGCTTCCAGAGATCCGAAGGAGAGAAGGAGAGGGTCCACCAGGGGCCCACACACAGGGCTAGCGCGGCCAGGGCCTGGGCCGCGCCACCCTGGCGTGAGGCCGCCTGGTCCCTCCTCTGACATCGCCCCTTCGCCTATAAAGACCCCCCGATGGGAAAAACCTAAGTACCCGATCAATTTTCCAAAAACACATCGCGATCCGCCGCCGTCGTCGACCCGAGATCGGGAGGGTCCAGAAGCTCTTCCCGGCACCCTGCCGGAGAGGGGAATCGCCACCGGAGGTCGTCTTCTTCATCGCCATGCTTGCCTCCGGAGTGATGAGTGAGTAGTCTACCTTGGACTATGGGTCCAGAGCAGTAGCTAGATGGTTGTCTTCTCCACCATGTGCTTCATGTTTAGATCTCATGAGCTGCCCTACATGATTGAGATCACCGTTATGTAATTCTACATGTTTGGTTTGTTGGGATCCGATGAATATTGGTGTTTATGATTGAGTTGTTGTACTGAATATTATCTTATGTTATCTCTATGTTGTTTATGATCTTGCATGCTCTCCGTTGTTAGTAGCTATCTTGGCCGAGTAGTTGCTAGTGACTCCAAGAGGGGGTATTTATGCTCGATAGTGGGTTCATGCCTCTATTTAACCTGGGGGAGTGACAGAAACCTCTAAGGTTGTAGATATGCTGTTGCTACTAGGGAGAAAACAACATTCATATGCTCAAGGGCATATGCTTTGTTTACATTACACACTTTGCTTAATGCAATTATCTGTTGTTCGCAACTTAATACTTGTGGAGTTCTCGGATTGATTCGCCACAAGTGGATTATTAGTCATAGATGTAGTTGGATGGCGGTCAATGTATTTTGTTGTAATGCCCAGAGTAAATCTCATAGTGATCTTCTTGACATATCACGTTTATCTTTATTCTATCAATTGCCCAACTGTAATTTGTTTACCCAGCATGTGTTATTTACCTTATGGAGAGACACCACTAGTGAACTATGGACCCCGGTCCTATTTCCATCATATTGCTATCACCTGTTTACTTTACTCGCACTGTTTACTTTACTCGCATACTTTTACTGTTTTCCACTCGATACACTCATAACCTTTGTTTCAAGCAAACCGGTGAGATTGACAACCTCATCGTAAGTTGGGAACAAAGTACTTGGTTGTGTGTGTACAGGTTCCGTGTTGTAGCTAGCAAGCAAAGCTTGGACGAGGCGCCATATATAAATTGTCCGAAGCTGTCGCAAACTAGCAAGCATCACCTTCAGTCGTTTGTCTCTCCTCTCCAAGAACGATAAACCTTGGTTTCTTAACTGAGGGAAAATCTTGCTGCTGTATTCATCACACCTTCCTCTTGGGGTTCCCAACGGGCTGGACATTCAACTAGGCACCAACTCTTTTCTGGCGCCATCATCCCAGCAATCAAGCTCTTTTCTGGCGCCGTTGCCGGGGAGGAAGTGGAAGACTTCTGCGAGGGGAGTTTTTCGCACGCACATCCTTTACTTTGTTATTGTTTTGCTTTACCTTATTTATTTTACCTGCATTGTTTTATATCAAAAACCCAAAAAAATTAGAATCCTTGGTAGTTGTTTTTACTTGTTTACTTTTGTTTTGCTGAAATGGCCAATCCTGAAAACACCAAGTTGTGTGACTTTACTAGCACAAACAATAGTGATTTTATCTGCACTCCTATTGCACCACCTGCTCCTGCTGCAAACTTTTATGAGATTAAGCCTGCTTTGTTGAACCTTGTTATGAAAGAGCAATTCTCTGGTGGTAGTACTGAAGATGCTGCAGCTCATCTCAACAATTTTGTTGAGCTATGTGAGATGCAGAAATATAAGGATGTTGATAGTGATATTATTAAGCTCAAGTTGTTTCCTTTTTCTTTGAGAGGAAAAGCTAAAGATTGGTTGCTGTCTTTGACTAAGAATAGTATTGATTCATGGGCTAAGTGCAAGGATGCTTTTATTGGTAGATACTATCCTCCTGCTAAGATTATATCTCTGCGTAGCAATATTATGAAGTTTACTCAGTTTGATAATGAACATGTTGCTCAAGCTTGGGAAAGAATGAAATCTATGATAAAGAATTGCCCCACTCATGGACTGACTACTTGGATGATTATCCAAACTTTTTATGCAGGACTGAATTTTTCTTCGAGGAACCTACTTGATTCAGCTGCTGGAGGCACTTTTATGTCCCTTACCTTGGGCGCCGCAACAAAGCTACTCGACAACATGATGGTAAATTATTCCGAATGGCACACCGAGAGAGCTCCACAAGGTAAGAAGGTAAATTCTGTTGAGGAAACCTCTTCCTTGAATGATAAGATTGATACCATTATGGCTATGCTTGCTAATGATAGGACTCATGTTGATCCTAATAATGTTCCTTTGGCCTCTTTGGTTGCTCAAGAAGAGCATGTTGATGTGAATTTCATTAGAAACAATAATTTTAACAACAATGCTTATAGGAACAATTTTGCTAGTAACAATTATAGGCCGTTTCCTTCTAATGGGGATAACAGCTATCTTGGTAGACCTAAAATGCCTAGTGAAGAAAGAATTTTTGAACTTGAAAAGGCTACCAAGAATTTTATGTAGGCGCAATATGAGCAGAACAGGGCTTTCACCAAGACTATGGAAGAGCAATCAGCTCTGTTGAGGACTATTAGTCATCAACTTGAAAATTTAAACAAGGCCATTCCTGAATTGCAAGCTAAGGTTTCCAAAGCTGAAACCGATATTTCATTATTGTCTAATGTGCAATCTTCTTTGGTTAATAGAATGTCCGCTAAGCCTGATCCTTTTGCTACTGCTAATGCTATTCAAGTTGGAATTGATGAAAATATTAGATTGTTAGCAGAATTGCATGCCAGGTGGGAAAGAGAAGATGAGATGGCTAGAGAGATGAAGGTATGTACCATTACTACCTCTAATGATGTTGCTCCTAATGCTAGCAATCCTCTTACTTTGATTGGTGTAGAGAAAACTCCCACTCCTGGTGTTAAAAAGCCTAAAACTGCCAAAACTTTTTCTCAAAAGAGTGCTGAAACTTTTTGGAGTGTAGGAGATGATAGCTCTACTTCTTTTAATGATTTTGATGTTGATGGCTGCAATATATCTGAAGTTATTTTGTTCTTGCAAAAGCTTGCTTTGACTCCCAATGCTAGTTCTTTAAATTTTGCTTTTACTAAGCATATTACCAATGCTCTCATGAAAATTAGGGATGAAAAGTTGAAGCAAAAAGCCTCTGTTCCCAAGAAGTTAGAAGATGCTTGGGAACCCATCATTGATATGCATGTTAATGGTTATGATTGCCATGCTTTATGTGATCTAGGTGCTAGTATTTCTATCATGCCTAGAAAAATTTATGACATGCTTGATTTACCACCGCTTGAAAAGTGTTATTTTGATGTTCCTATTGCTGATGTTGCTAAGAAGAAACCTTTGGGAAGGATTAATGATGTTCTTATTGTGGTTAACAATAACCTTGTTCCCGTTGATTTTCTTGTTATGGACGTTGAATGCCATGCTTCATGTCCTATTATTTTGGGAAGACCCTTTCTCTGAACTGTAGGTGCCATCATTGATATGAGGGAAGGCACCATCAAATATCAATTTCCACTCAAGAAAGGTATGGAACACTTCCCTAGGAAAAGAAAGAAATTACTTTTTGACTCTATTCTTAGAGCAAATTATGAGCTTAATGCTTCATCACTTGATGTTACTTGATTCGCAATTTTTTGCGCCTAGCTCAAAGGCGTTAAAGAAAAGCACTCTTGAGAGATAACCCAATATTTTCTTTCCAGTACTTTTTCTTTTATTTGAGTCTTGGAAGTCATTACTACTGTAATGACCGCTCCGTATCTTGTTTATTTTGTTTTTGTGCCAAGAGAAGCCTCTAATTCGAGTGAGGTAAAGATTTGGGGATGTTGCTGTCCTAAAACTGTTTTCGGTGCTGCACCGTAAAAATTCGTATAAATTCTCTGTATATCTTTTGGACCTGCGATTTCTTGTGCATATGCCCCAGGTTATATCCAAACTTTTGTTAGTTTAACACTTTTTGATTTGAGCAACATAAAACCCCTCAAAAATTCGACATTTGTCAGCTGTTCAGTTTTGACAGATTTCTGCCAATATTTGTGTTTGCCACTTTATCGCTTTCTTTTGAGTTCTTTTGATCATGGAACTCTTGGGGAGGTTGCTACAGTAGTATTTGCTTTATATGTGGTGGTTTTGAGTTGAAACCTGAAGCAAAAAGAGGTTGATTATATGTTATGCTTGCACTAATGTTGCTAATAGAATTGTGTTTAGTTTTGTATGAAGAAAGTTTTCAAGTGTAGGGATTGGAGAATGATGAGATGAGTTGAAGAATGGACAAAAGCTCAAGCTTGGGGATGCCCATGCATCACCCCAATAAATACCCAAGAAGTACAAGCGTCAAAGCTTGGGGATGCCCCCGAGGCACCCCTTCTTCATCGGCAAAAATCAGGTCACCTTTCAAGACACTATATTTTTATTGCTTCATGCACTATGTGTTTTTCTTGGAGCGTCAGTTGTTTTAGTTTTCTTAGTTGGTTTAGTTTGTTTTGTTTGCTGCAATAAATGGTTGGACCCCAACAAATTTCTTTTGGAAAAGTTGCCTTGCTTTTCATTTGCCAAGAACACTCCGTTTTCACTCTTATCGTTCATCGAGTGTTCTTCTTTTTCCGCTACTGCTTTTGGTTTTCATTTTTGCCTTGATTTGCGTTCAGACCTTGTCATATCTTTTCATCAAGGTGTATTTTTGCCTCTGATCTTTATTGGTTTTCATCAAAAGAGGTGTCTTAAAAAATTTCAAATGGTGTTGGAAAAGAGAAAAAGCTTTATGCAAAATAGTGGTACAAGAAGGAGTTTGTGTAGACTGCGGCTTAGGCTTTTTCATGTCATGCTTGATGTCTTTTTGATAGTATGCTTAGTGTATTTGCTGTAGAATGACTTGTCTCAAATAACTGAGATTGCTTAATGAGCCTTTGAAAAAATTATGCGTTGTTTTAATTGTATGGAAGCATTATTTTGGTTTTCTCCTTGATGTTTTATTTGGGTTGACTTGGCGCATGCTCACACATGTTAGACTCTTACAAAGTCGCCAATAGCCTCTATGATCTTTTAGTTTTTGACTTTTGATGCCATCTTATGCTTCTTTTAATGTCGCTTTGTCGCTTTGCATGATTATGGCCATTATTGCTCTCTTAGTTGGTCGCTCCCAGTCTTTTGCTAGCCCTCGCCTTGTACTGAGTATGAGCTCTACTCGTGCATCCAACTCCTAAAAGCCAAAGTCTTCCAAAGTGTCCACCATACATACCTACTAGCAATTTGCTATTCCAAGTAAATTTGACTTGCTTTTATTTTCTCTTCAAATTAAACTCTTACCAGTGTTATGCGAAATTCGGTCAGTAAAGCTCTCACGAACCGGAAGGCACACTTTACTTTTTCCTGTTCTTAAAATTTGACATTGTGGTCTCTTATGTTGAGTTGTTATGCTTACAAGTTGTAAGTTGCAGACTAGCCCAGTCATGCAGTCATGGGCAAGCTTTCAACATTGCACTTCTTATTTGAGTTGATATCGTGATCTTTTGTTTATGGATGCCCGCGGTGTGAAATGAATTGGGAATCTTGTGGGGATCATGGAGTTTTTATATGTGTTAGGGAAACGCCGGGCCGCTAATCTAAGCCATGCATAATTCATGGTGGAAATTTGCAGCATACCCATGGTGAACATTCGACGACGCATCTCACAACAAAAAGCTAAACAAATGGCAAATAAAAGAGATATCGAGGTGTTCATTGTCTGCTTGTCCTGTCATTTTGGTGTGGGCTTGTTCCACGTCATCGGACACGGAGGTACCCCATTGGCGGTTCTCAGTGATATGCATATATTTACAATGACAAGAGCCTTGCTTGGGACTCTAAGTAAAGTAGCATGAGGTTTGGGTACTCGTATTCACGGGGCACGAGGTTTTCAACTTATGATTTGTCAAGCATATGCATCATAATTGTTCTCGCATTAACTTTAACCATTCAAGATGCTTATGATGGGGGCAATGAGAGCTCAAAGCCGGTAAGTACCATAATTTTTAAAGGTTATAAAACTTGCAATTACTGCTTCCCTCTGCGAAGGGCCTTTCTTCTACTTTTATGTTGAGTCACCACCTTCTATCTTTATGCACCATAAGAGAGCATAGTTGTCATTCTTAGTATAATGTGCATTGTCCCAAAGTTTTCATTGATTGATTCATATTGTTGGTTTCACTTGTTCTTAAATTATTTGTATCTAGTCGCACTCTTAAACTTGAAGGTGTCCTATGCATTTATGTTTTGCTCTCTTTGAAGGACAAGCTGAAAACCATTTGTATGTTTTCCTTATGATTTGAACACATGTTTGACTTTCATTGTTTCATTTTCATGATCTTTTGTTTGTGTTCATTTGCATGTTTACAACATGGTTGCTAAGTTTCTTATTGTCATGATTATATCTTCATGCCCATGTTTTAAGTTCTTATGATCCCAGCTCACAAATGCTTACATACATGATCAAGATTGTGTAGGTGCATGTCACCTCAAAAATTATTCTTTGTTATCACTTACCTACTCGAGGACGAGCAGGAGTTAAGCTTGGGGATGCTTGATACGTCTCCAACGTATCTATAATTTTTGATGCTTCATGCTTGTTTTTACACCATTTGCCTACTGTTTCATTACACTTCGTGGCACTTTTATGCATTTTCCGGAACTAACCTATTAACAAGTTGCTACAGTGCCGGTTCCCTGTTTTCTGCTGTTTTTGTGTTTCAGAAGTGATACAAAGGAAATATTCTCGGAATTGGACGAAACAAGTTCCTGAAGTCTTATTTTACCCGGAAGCTTCCAGAGATCCGAATGAGAGAAGGAGAGGGGCCACCAGGGGCCCACACACAGGGCTGGCACGACCAGGGCCTGGGCCGCGGCACCCTGGCGTGAGGCCGCCTGGTCCCTCCTCTGACATCGCCCCTTCGCCTATAAAGACCCCCCGACGGGAAAAACCTAAGTACCCGATCAATTTTTTCTAGAAACACATCGCGATCTGCCGCCGTCGTCGACCCGAGATCGGGAGGGTCCAGAAGCTCTTCCCAGCACCCTAGCGGAGAGGGGAATCGCCACCGGAGGTCTTCTTCATCGCCATGCTTGCCTCCGGAGCGATGAG
The DNA here is from genome assembly GCA_007115705.1 of Dactylis glomerata. Lineage (NCBI taxonomy): Eukaryota > Viridiplantae > Streptophyta > Magnoliopsida > Poales > Poaceae > Dactylis > Dactylis glomerata. Next base: position 333,686 of record QXEO01000896.1, read on the forward strand.
TGAGTAGTCTACCTTGGACTATGGGTCCATAGCAGTAGCTAGATGGTTGTCTTCTCCACCATGTGCTTCATGTTTAGATCTCATGAGCTGCCCTACATGATTGAGATCACCGTTATGTAATTCTACATGTTTGGTTTGTTGGGATCCGATGAATATTGGTGTTTATGATTGAGTTGTTGTACTAAATATTATCTTATGTTATCTTTATGTTGTTTATGATCTTGCATGCTCTCCGTTGTTAGTAGCTATCTTGGCCGAGTAGTTGCTAGTGACTCCAAGAGGGGGTATTTATGCCCGATAGTGGGTTCATGCCTCTATTTAACCTGGGGGAGTGACAGAAACCTCTAAGGTTGTAGATGTGCTGTTGTGTAACACCCGCGAATTTATCACAAATTCGAAGTGCCCGTTATGTATTCCACCACAATCCCAGAATCATTGTTGTGATACACATAACGTAGTTGGTAACCAGTTCCATAGACATTACAATACGATGGTTCAAATACAATGGTCATAGTGACCAAGTTCATATTACAACACAATATAGCAGCGGAGATAACGTCTTCGGGTCCATGCCTTCACCCTACAGGCAATGGCGACTCAGTAGAAGATCTTAGTTCTGATACTCTTCTTCATAACCTTCCTCCGGATACTCTTCCCCATAGTCTGGCCAAGTTGATAGCCAGGGACACAGCCATGAGTACATTGGATGCACTCGCAAACCATCTTATAAATGACATGATGAAGTAGATATGCAAGGTTGATAGGGTGGACTAAGCACTAAGTTTATTTGCAAAAGCTAGTTTTATTTCCCAAGAATGTTCATTAGTAGAGAAGAAGCTTTTAATTCTCTAAGTTCAATCTAAAGAGGAACTTCAAGTGTGTCAATATCAATGTCAAGTCAAGTCATTCACCAAGTTCATCATAAGTTGTTTACATTCTTGACAAAAGTCAAGTACAGCTTGCCAACTGTCCATGACCGCGGACGCGGCTATTCGAATAGTTTTGAAACCTCTGCATAGGGGTACACTTTACCCACAAGATTCGATACATCTGCCGGGAGAAATCCACGGATCGTCATACACAAAGTATGCGAGGTTCAGATAATCAAACAAACTCTTTCACTTGCTCACTCTAGTATCGGATCCTTTCCTAGAGCTCGAGACACGGACATCTCTGTTCCGGCGTCTCTAGTTTTGCCCGCTCCAGGATGCTGGATGAATGGAAATTTCCACTCGGTTCAGAAGTACCCGCGCATGGTGCACTTCTATAAAGGATGATACAAGGCCTCCCATACTAGGGTAAACAAGCTACGGACTAAGCCCCTTCCCATTTAGGGGTAATGTGGTCGTACGGTATGGTTGGCTCACATGGTACATCACTTAGTATCATTTGGCAAATACATTCCATAGTCCTTAGTCAAGATTATTTCCTTCATAAAACCATCATGTATGAGAGGTCTCCAATTCAAGTTTTCAAGTTCAAGTCACCAAGTTCAAATGGGGTTCCTCTTAGAGATGGCCTCAATTTTATTAGTGACTAAGCAACTACATTGAGTAATGATACCACTAAATAGGGTTGGATAAACTCAGCTTGATGCTCTTTGCTAAACAAGATATCACTACACATCTATCATTCTACTCTAGCAATTCAATCATGCAATTTACTTAAAACAAGTAGGATGCAATAGTAAGACTAGGCATTTGGAGTATGATTCAAAAGATGGCTTGCCTTGGTTGGCAAAGTGTCCGGGGTAGTCTTCTTCTTCTTGATAATATTCCCCCTCAATATCCTCCTCAGCAACACTAGCGTCTAATAACGAATAAACACAAAGCACACAATCACTACACAATGCTAACAACACACCAAGCACACATACTTGTTTTCAACAATAGCATTCATGTTGGATTTTATTTGAATTGGGTTGCAAGTTTTCTTCCAAGTTTTCATTAAGTGTGCAAGTTAGATTTTTCTACCATGTGCCCTATGTTGTTTACTTTCTAAGCCTTGGTATTAAACTAAGGGTATTAGGACTAGTTCAAGTGGGGAGGGATTAATTAAGTGAATTGGTAATGAGGGCAAAACTAATTCTAAGTGTATAATAGAGATCTATCATTTTATGCTACTAACTAGGATTGGATTAGGGTCTAATTGATACCACTAACAAGATTTGAGTTGATTAAGGTTAAACTAAACAGTAGGGGAGTTAATTAGTGAGTTCACAAACCAAGTTTCATAATTTTAGGAGGCTTAAACAATTTTCTAGAATTTTCCTAAGATTAATAAAGCTATGGTCAAAGTATTCTTATTGAATTAAATCCCTAACTCAATTTGGGTTCTAACCAGTTTCAGAGGCTAGAGAATTTCCTAAGCTTTCCAACGCATACTTATTTGCTAAAAATGGATTTATAAATCTCTTGGAATCAAAGTTTGAAAATCATATCTGAAACATATTTGAAATAATTCAAAACGAGCGGGAAATAAATAAAAACGATTCGGACCCAAACTAACTGAACCGGGCCCAATTCCGAATAATCCCGAACGGGCCGGCCCAGTACCGCTTCGCACGGGCGGGAAACGTTTGAAATGGAACCTGACAGGTGGGGCCTACTCGTCAGGCCACTTAATCGCACCGAACCGGTACGCGACCGACGGATCAAGATCTAACGGCTCACAGGCGTCGTCTACCTCGGCTAGGGCTGGGAGCTCACCGCGTGCAGAGACGAGTGTTCGACGGCGGGGGCTCGACGGAGAGGAAGCAGGGCTTGACGGCGATGACGCAGAACGGCGGCGGCTGCTCGACTCCTCCGCCTGGCACCGGCGGCGTGTCCAACGGCGGCCGGACGCGATGGCGCCACCCGCGTCCAGTAGCTCGCCGGCGGAGCTGGCGACGTCGAACGGGAAAGAACTGGGGGAAGGGGAGGTGTCTGGGAGGCTGCTGGGAGCGGGGTGAGTTCGATCGTGTGCTCGGAGGGGCTTTATATAGGCCAGGGAGTCGGGGGCGAGAGTGGCCTAGAAGGTGGCCGGTGCGGGGGCCCTGGCGATGTGCAACGGCCACGCCGGGCACGGCGGCCTCGGGGGCGTGCTGGAGGGGTTCTGTCTTGGCGGTGGGGTGCTGTGGGTCGGCGCTGGCGAGGTCACAACGGTTGGTGGCTTGCAGAGAGAAGAGGGACAGAGAAGGGGGGTCCGGGCGGTTCTTCCTCTTCTCTTCCACATCTCACGGCTCGGGTCAGGGCAGAGGGGGCTGGGCTCGACCGCGGGGGTCTCCACGAGCAAGGCTACAGGGTCGCGACGAACGGGAACAGCGAAGCTCACAGTGAACTCGATTTTTCTGGATTTTTGCCCGCCAGGTGTTCGATCAAATGCCCGCAAGAAATTTGAATTCGAATTTTTGAAAACGGCCACTGTGGTTTGTCAAGATATTGGACAAGGGTTCCAGGGGTATTTTTGTTACAAAGAAAGATGAGGTTTTGCAGATTTGTTATTTCAAATTTGAAGTTTGGTCACTGTTTCAGATTCCAACTTTGGCTGATGTTTGGGTTAAGTTCTGATTTGAATTTTGGTTTGAAACTTTTTGGTTAAGTTAGTATTGAGCATGGTCAAGCTCAACCAACTGACCACACTCTTACTTAAGTTACAGATTTCTTATTCTAAGTGTCCAAAGTAGGGTAGTCAATAATATTTTCTAGATCAACTTTTTCTTCTCTTTTTCTTTCTTTCTTTTGTTTCTGGTTTCTTTGGCTCTTATAATTCTTCTCTAATGCTTATGTTGGTTAAGTTAGAATTGACTAACTATTGCACAACAAAATATAACACACATAAAATCATAAAAGACATATAATAGAAAATATATGCATACATGCAATCATAGATAAAAAGTTTTATCTGGGCCCAAAATTTGGTACTTTAATTCATAGGAAATGGATTACAAATATTTGGGTTGTTACATGTTGCTACTAGGGAGAAAACAACATTCATATGCTCAAGGGCATATGCTTTGTTTACATTACACACTTTGCTTAATGCAATTATCTGTTGTTCGCAACTTAATACTTGTGGAGTTCTCGGATTGATTCGCCTCAAGTGGATTATTAGTCATAGATGCAGTTGAATGGCGGTCTATGTATTTTGTTGTAATGCCCAGAGTAAATCTCATAGTGATCTTCTTGACATATCACGTTTATCTTTATTCTATCAATTGCCCAACTGTAATTTGTTTACCCAGCATGTGTTATTTATCTTATGGAGAGACACCACTAGTGAACTGTGGACCCCGGTCCTATTTCCATCATATTGCTATCACCTGTTTACTTTACTCGCATAATTTTACTATTTTCCACTTGATACACTCATAACCTTTGTTTCAAGCAAACCGGTGAGATTGACAACCTCATCGTAAGTTGGGAACAAAGTACTTGGTTGTGTGTGTGCAGGTTCCGCGTTGCAGCTAGCAAGCAAAGCTTGGACGAGGCGCCATATATAAATTATCCGAAGCTGTCGCAAACTAGCAAGCATCACCTTCAGTCGTTTGTCTCTCCTCTCGAAGAACGATAAACCTTGGTTTCTTAACTGAGGGAAAATCTTGCTGCTGTATTCATCACACCTTCCTCTTGGGGTTTCCAACGGGCTGGACATTCAACTAGGCACCAACTCTTTTCTGGTGCCATCATCCCAGCAATCAATTACCTTCCGCAAATACGGGTGCATCTATAGTGTCCGTATTTGCGGAAGGTAATATGGGTCGGAAGGAGTACTAGATTTTTGTTAGCACACAAGATTTCATGATTACAGTTGTGTTGTTTGAGAGAAACAAAAGTTGAAAAATCCTAAAGTGTTATATACTAACTCAAATATTATCTTAAAAACCTCAAATATATCAACTTGTTTTTATGTGTCGCATATAACAAATTTTTCTCAGAGTTTGCTTGGCGACATTGCATTATGATGTACAATACTCAGGATATTTGTAAGAACTTTTTGCTATAATTGGAATCCTACAAATAATGTTCAAATTTGATAACTGCCCACGCAAGTCCCACGAGCTTAGTCAAAAGTTTTACTACTTGCGGTACTTGCAAACATTTTTGTTTGTAACAGAATTTCCCGTAGGTCTAACATTATTGATGACCTCTATATGGAGACCTTTGTGGTCGTCTCTGCAGCGTCCACATGATCGAGATCTCTATATGGAGGTATGTGCACGACTGGAAGCTACGGCGAGGGATACTTTTTCTCAACATGGATGGCCGCATAGCTTACGGATTGATGCTTTCTAGCTATGCGATATTACAATTGCTCATCATGAGATGTAATTTTGCCTTCATATTTTCAATTGAGACTTGTTTTTGGGCTGTGTGCATCCTAGTTATGCAGAGGCCGGGTGTAAACTTAATGACTATTAAGTAATAAAGCGCTCTTTATCGGAAAAAAAAGCATTATTGATAACCACATGCGCAATTCGCAACAAAAAAAAAACAGTCACACCCGAAAAAGGCTAGCTAGGAATAACCCATCGATTCAGGTTACATCAAACAGATATAGTTTCCTCGAAAAATTGGAGTAGCAAGGTTCAACCAGGCAAGAGATTTTTGCATAGCTGCTGCTACATCGGCGCTATTCTTGTGTTCTTCAGAGAAATGCCAGAAATGGTTGATGCTCTATATACTCGCTCAGTCGCTCTCCATCTCTGCTGTGCCTTGACGGAAACGGGTCACTCAGAGAAAGATAAGACGCTCTGCCAGACTGCCATAGCTCCAGGAACCTCTTGGAGGTGCAAACATCGTCAACTCACACTCGTCACTGGCACACCTCGCGGAAGCCTGCAGAAAGGCCAGTTTGTGCGTGTCCCGAGTCACCTCCTCCGAGCTCATCCCACTATCCAGCACAAGCACCGCCCTCTCCAGCATCTCTGCTCGCCCGAGCACCAGCTCGAGGAATCCAAGCTCGTTGACACTCCATCTGAACTGATCCAGCAGTACCTTCTTCACGTGAGACGACACTCACTCGATCGGACCGACCTCCTCCCAGAACATGGAGCCGAGCTTGTCGTCGCTGCCGTAAAATTCCTCCCCGTACTCTTTGGTGGACGGCTGCAAAAAAGCAAAATTATAGGAAGCGTCTGTGATTCAGTGGAAGATAGCAAAGCAAATTCACTGCCAATGTTTGTGATAGACAAATTAATTGTGATGTGATTATGTGAGGTCGGGTATTCAGGTTCTCAAACTCACCATCCTAATCCTCTCGACCTTAACGTGTAGCGTCTCGACATGGGGAAAGCATCTCAGGAAACTGAGCAACTTGTGCACTTCCTGTGCTAGACTGAAACTCACCATCAACGCTAAGAGCATGTCTAACAGATTCCCTAAAAGGGCCAACCCCAGTAAAATAACCGCTGAAATACGGGGTGGGTACGGCTCTACCTTGGCTGTCTAGCAGACCCTGTAAAACAGGCCCCCGCGTCGTTTTTTTACAGTTTCGGCTAAGGGGTGGCTTCTGGCTCCCTACTTGTGAGGGGCGGGAGAGGAAATACAGGGCAAACCCCTCATCCAATTTCAGCTAGGGCGCGCGGACATTTCAGAATTTCCACCCGTTTTCCTCCGCGCCGCCGCCATAGCCACCCTCGCGCCGTCGCTGGAAACAGAATATTCTGTAGGATTCTGTTTTACGGGGCGGGGATACGGGGTCTGCTAGCTCGGACGAGATTTCGGCCGGTGGAAAGTGAATACAGGGCCCTCTACTCGCGTTTTACGGGGCAGAAAATTAGAAGGTCTGTTAGACATGCTCTAACACCTTAACAGTCGGAACCATAGCATCTGGGCTCACCCCAGCCTGCGAATCAAACGAAACCGATGCATAGAATTAATCTGTAGTCAGTGCAAGAAGAACCACGCAGCGTATCATGATTTGTGCAGCCAGCAATTATATCAAAGAAGAAGAAGGAATTCGATCGAGCAGGACACCGTGATGATGGTGTTGCCGATCTCAAGGACGTGGCTCGCCGTGTGCCCGTGTCCAAGTAGCCGATCGCGGTGAGCTCAGGAGCATATCCAATCTTGACATGGTGGTGCCAGTGCGTCCAGCTCACTGCAGTGCATGATGAGCCGCTGCAGGCGTGTGGCGGTCACCACGGCGACCTCCTCAGCCGTAGAGAACCAGATTAGAACGCAGCGGACGCTGTTGCTGCTGATGCTGACGCGCGAGGGGACGCCGTAGCTCTCGATGAGGCCGAAGATCTTGAGCTCTGGGCTGCAGGCAAGCAGGTACTCGAGGTCGCGCTCCTGCAAGATGGCGTGGCAGATGCCCAGTTCTTGGAGGTGGGGGAAGACGTCGGGGCCGCGACGGTGGCCGGTGGTGTAGGGGAATCACCAGACGCCGAGGTAGAGGCGGCGGAGCGAGGAGCAGGAGCAGCGGAGGATGGACGCCGGTAGGAGCACGCCGAGGGGCCAGGGACGGTTGACGAGGACGAGGGTCTCGACGCCCTTGTCGGCGAAGAGGCTGAGCCACTCTGAGAGCACTCCCTGGTGGTTGCCCAGGAAGTTCCTGTTGGAATTATGTGTCTCCTGCAACTACATTCAAAGTTATTTGGAATTATTTAATGTTTGAAATACCTCATTATGGAAATTATATGTATTTGTACATGGAATTAGTCTACATATTTACTATGGAATTATTGCTTGTTGGAATATACTTAAGTGTTAAGAGCTTAAGAAAGCCGGTCGATTATCAGTGGAATACAGTATACTGTATATTTATACCGGAAAGACTACCCGGGTACACTGATAATCGGAAGGAACTAGGTCATGGATTAGGTCACGGCCCTAATAGCGACCTGCATGATTAATGGAATTTAGACATGATCATGGCGCATTGCTCACAAGTGCGTGTTCCAGGGACGAACGGGTAAAGTCCGTTAATAGACAAATTATATCGTGGTTGGTAGTTTGATCTGGACTGTATTCCCGGAAACTAGTTACAGACTAGGAATCTTATATCTGTATAAGAGGTGGACTCTTTGGAAAAACCGTATAAGAAGGTCCCTATCCCCTAGCCTTATATATGCGATTTGTGAGCGGCACCACGAATAAGCGCAGAGGAATATGGGATAGACCACAAACCCTAAATTTTCTACATTGGTATCAGAGCCGATGGTTATAATCGATCGTCGGCTTCGTCGATCCGCAATCCGCTGCACGCTGGGAAACTCTGCCGCCGGTCGTCTCCAACTCGCTGCGAACTGCCTGCCGTGGTGGTAGTGCGGTACCGATCAATCGTCGATTGGTTATGTTGTGCCGCAAGTCTCGCCTCGCTGAATCCGCCGAACTGCCTTGGCCTCGTCGGCTCGTTTTTCCTGGCACGAACAGATTGCATCTCTTCGACTGACGAGAGGAGCAGTACCGTCGGAATCTGGGCGTTTCCGTCGGAATCTGAAACCGATCCGGAGGAGATCACGTGGTTGGAGAAATAACAACGAAACTATGCAGCTCGCCGCCACCACCTCCGCTTCCGCCCCTGGACTGCTGCGCATCGTTGCTACCGGTCTAGTCTACACCAACACGCGGATCATGGAAGAAGGTCAACCATGGCCGCCGTCCACCGAAGGCTACCCATCCTACTAGTCCGCTGCAAACTTTGCGTGAGATCAATCCATTGCCAATTGTTTTCGCCGCGCCACGCCTCCGCTCTCAGGCGGTCAGATTGATTGGCTGCCGATCGTTTTCTCTCTGCTGCATCACACGCCGCGTGTGTCGCTGAAGCCCGTGCTCTATCTTGAAAGCACAACAAGCTCTCATGTCGCTCCGCATGCACGGAACAGAGAATCCTTGCTACCACTCAGATTGAGGAAGAAGGCACATTATCGCTGCCGATTCTGGTGTTTTTGCTTTAGTACAATTCAAGGAAGCAAGCCAGCGCCACCTTAGTTCTCACGTGGATCAATTAACCTGGATAAATTACTCCATCGCGTGGAGGAACGACAAATCCGCGGAACGCTCGTTTTCTCTCTTTGATTGGCAGATCGAATCGACGGCGATTTTCGGAATTTGGTTTCAATCTGCAGCGCGTCTGCCCTCTGCCGACGACATGCTTCTCGGTGTTCGCTGTTCCAGCCTCGCCAAACTGAAGAATTCAAGCTACAAGCCAGCCACGTTCAACAAGGAAAGCTAGCATTGTTGTTTTGTCATTTTCGATACAGAGATCAAGGAAATACTAGTAGTACTAGTTCCCTGATAGATATGTTAAAACTTCTACCATACACGATCTGGGAAGAAACTCACGTGACCGTGGAATCACGAAGAAAATATAAAGCTAGCAGGAATTCACGCAAAAAGCTCAAAATTCTTATGCTCGCGGGGAGGTCTCAGGTCTAGTGTCATCTGCTTTTGGTCTTCAGTTCATCACTAAAGCAACAGAAAACAACAAGGAGAGGAAATTGGAATACACTCCAAGGGACTTGTCGACATACTCTGGAGCTTATCACTACTTAATAATTCATCGGAATTCTCTGGCATAACGATGACGATAATGCATCAAGCGTATTTCTATCATGTGAAATTCACATCACTTCTTTTTGGAGGAAATTGAGGAACACTCCATGGAAAGGGAATTCAACTTCTTACTCAATGGTATGTCAACTTTTATTGTTTGCACTAAATCTTTGCTTATGACTACTTCTCCATATATTTTGAACTTTTGCTTCTACGTCATAATTTGATGGAATACAATAGCAAATTTTAGTGTCACGCGGACAAATCCAAAGGAAAATATATATGTATCCATACTCTGCAAATGTTAAATCGGATGAACTTTGGAATTGGAAATTATGTCTTTAAACTCCCTCGTGGAGGAAAAGTATTTTTTTTTGTAGGACATTATATTCACCTACAAGGAGAGGGAATTTTAAAACTATCAGATTCTATTAATTATGACATGCTATTTGGAAAAGGAAGAGTGGAAATATTGCTCAATGAAAATTGGCACATTATGGAATGTAATACTGTGGCCAAGTTTTCTCTTGATGATTCATTGAAAGTTGGCAACACAAGTTACTTATTTGGTGAAGATAACTCCTTACGGAGGAATATTGAAACATATGATTGGAATTTTATTATTAATGATATTTATGACTTGGTTGCATACCAAGGAACATAATTATGTGGTTACTAATTATGGAATTCTATACTTAAGTGAGAGGTATCAGATATGGATTATTTTTACCCAATGTGGCATTTGGGGTATTTTTGCGTTTACACTCCCACTAGAGGTTCAATTATTTATCTCCTTTACACTTGGTTACATATCAAGGAACCAAATTAAGTGGCATTTAATTCTAGAATTCTATACTTCAGTGGGAGGATTATGGTAGTTCATCAGCATTTTGTTTTAATGTTAGAAGGTATTTGTTTTATTATTAACATCACATACTGAAGTGGAAAATTAGTTTATCAAAAGATTTAATGGTTTGAAAACTAATTGGTGGGGGAAGTACACTTCAGGAATATTAACTGAATCTTATATAAGGAGCATGAAATTATTTATCATTTTATTATGGCCAATACTCCATGGTTGAATGGAGGAATATAACATTTGGTTCTTTGGTTTATTATTTTGGAAAAAGAAGTACATACTGTAATTTGAGTTCATTATCTATCACAACCACTACTATGTTTTGTGGTTTAGAAGGGAGTCTTCTATTTGTATTTTGACAGTATGGAGATGATATAACTACAAAGCACACCCTATGTTTTGAATTGGGGAATATAGTGGATCGAAATTGGTCTGGAAAAGGAAACCCGATTGACAAGGGTATAGTTAATAGAGCCCGTTAGTTAAGTACCCCTAAGGCCCGTTTAGCTAGGCCCAATTGTAATGATAGTCGAATACGAGTTATTACCGTATGTCGATATTTGTAATCTGTATCGGACCCTACCCGATCCTCGAGACCTGGCCACCTATATATAGGGGCCAGGAGGGGACGGTGTAGGGCAGATTGAAAGTAAGCCAGGTTGAACACCCAAGTTTACTTTCGATACACACCTATTTCGACTAACTTTACCTTCGAGTTCATCCGACGCCATATCTCCCCGATCCTAAGTCCTTCATCTAGGACATTTGTCGAGTTAACCCTCGTCAATTGGCGCCGACCGTGGGGATCTTGGGCGTTGGAATCATGAATTCGACGGCTTTTTCACTTTTAGCCAACAGCAGTTCAGAAGTCGACGGAAGTCAAGAGGTGGAACTAACAATTGGAAGTTTGAGCATCCTCATCGGGCCATCGGGTTCATCCCGCCTCTCGGATTCAACGAAGACAGATCCGTCGGCAAGCAAGCCCGTAACAGAGGAAGCATTGGAGTCATCAGAAGGCTCTTCCAGTGAGGTAAACTCGCCGGTCAGTTTAGAAAAAGCATCAATCGCAGAAAGCGACGAAATTCAGGAAAATTTTGACTCAGAAGAAAAAGCGTGTCAGACGCACAACAACGCAAAGGACTTCGCCGTAGGAAGCAACGGCGTCTCCAAAGTACATCAGTTATGCGTCATTATCACTGAAGCAGAAGAAGGAAACAACAGCGAAGGAAGTAAAAAGGTCGACAGGCAAGTCGACAAAGTGAAAGATCACAACAAAAAGGAAAAAGAGAAAGTCCATGTCTCGGCTGGTGAATGGAGAATGATTAAGTCAGCCATTAATCATGGTACAGAAGTACCCGAAGGATCGAGAAGAGAAGTTCTAATGGGATATCAGTATGCATTATATCAACACAAAAAGAAACTAAGGGAGGAAAGAGACATGGTGTTTCAAGGCAACAACAGTATGTCAAGGGAGGAATACTAGGAAGACCATAGTGAAGATTCAGAATATAGCAGAGAGAGGCGCGGAGATCCAAAACACAACAGGGGGGCGACAGCATGCGGCAGAGAAGAAGGGTATTCAAGGAGCCCCACCCCGCAGCTAGAAGAGGAGGAAGATGACTTGATACAAAGAATGCCAGAGGCAGCATTGGCAGCAGCACAAGCATATTTACTAGCCACAAGACCAGAGCATGGAGACCCGCGAGAAGATATGCATCGAGCCGCGATACGAAGCCTCAGAATAGTAGAAGGTAAGATCAGGGAACAAGGCCCAGAGACGAAGTCGACAAATCACAAGGAGAAGTTCAGATACAATCACGCAGACAACGACTATAGCGAGTTATCAAAAGAGAAAAAGCAGGAGAAGGAGGATGCAAGGAGTATAATAGCACAAGCTCGAGTAAACAAATCGCGACATGCTTGGAGGGAAGAAAATTACGAAGACGATGATAAAGATATGGGTGCGTTATGCTTTACCCGCAGGGTTCGCAAAATGCGGGTACCCAAAGGATTCAAACTACCACACGACCAGAATAAGTACGACGGGTCACAAGAACCTACCTTATGGCTATCAGATTATCTACAGGCAGTACAGATACTAGGAGGAACAAAGGCGACTGCAATGCAAAGTTTGCAGCTACATCTCACCGGCGCCGCACGGTCCTGGTTGAACACCTTACCCGATGAATCCATTGGAAGTTGGGGGGAACTCGAAAGTCAATTCACAAAAAAATTTCGCTCCACCAACAAGCGCCCAGCATCACTGAAAGAAGTTAAAGCATGTGTGCAGAAGAAAGGCGAAACGTTACGTTCTTATATACAACGCTGGAGTATAATCAAAAACTCAGCAGAGGACGTCTCCGACGAATGAGCAATAGACGCCTTTTCGAAAGGACTTCGTCGCTCAGATCTTGTGGAAGAAATGGGAAGAACAAGACCTACGACAGTAGCTGAGCTAATAGAACAAGCCAACAAATTCGCTGATGGAGAAGACGCGTATAACAACAAAAGAGGACGTTCACCAGAAGTCGACAGAATAAGTCGACAGAGGAGACGACACCGCAGCAGGGATAACCAAGGAAGGCGAAATCAGGTAGCCGCGGGTTACATACTAGAAGAAGAGGAAGGGTATGAAAGTAGGAGGTTTCAGGTAGAAGGAGCAGAAAAATCGAGATACTCTGGTCCTTCGGCCGAGGATATGCTATACGGACCTTGTCGAATCCACTACGCGTATCTCGACGGGAAAAGGGTCTCAAATCACCAAATGAAGGACTGCAGAACATTCCTAAGGTTGCAAAGCGCAATGGGTTCAAGCCAAGAAGGGAGGCAAGGAGAAAGACGTAGAAGTCAAGGATATCAAATGCAAAGGCTAGCAAAGCACTTAGAGTCAAAAGTGTATATATCAGCCATGATTCAACCGGTGCCTAAGTCAAAGAAAGAGCGAAAGAGCATATCCAGACAAGTAAACCTAGCAATATCATCACCACCAGCTACCACAGAGTACCTACGATGGTCAGAGCAACCAGTCAAGTTCAGTAGAGCAGACCACCCAAGGAAAGTTCCCAGGCCGGGCCACTCGCCTATGGTTCTAAAAGCACAAATAGGAGGGTACGACATCGGAAGAGTGTTCATGGATGCAGGGAGCGGCATAAACTTAATATATGCTAGAACACTAAAGGCGATGTGCATCTCGCTGACGAGTCTGAAGCCAACAGAGTGCTCTTTCCACGGAATAGTACCAGGAGCAGCAAACTACCCCTTGGGAAGAATAGAACTCGATGCCTGCTTTGGCAGCAGCGAAAATTATAGAAGAGAGAAACTGGAGTTCGAAGTTATGGATTGGCCGTCACAATATCATGCAATCCTGGGGCGCCCAGCATTTGCAAAATTCATGGCAGTACCACACTACGCGTATCTTACGTTAAAAATTCCAGGGCCCAATGGAACAATCACAGTACAAGGGAGCTTTGAAGTATCCAATACATGCGACAGGGAATTCAACAGGATGGCGCAAACCTTCGGCATGACAGCAGAGTATGAGAGGTTAAAGGGAGAAACAGATCACAATGTACTACCAGACGTTGGACGATCCCTGCCAGATCAGGCTTTCGACACGTCTCAGGACTCGAAGAAAATTTAGGTCCATCATACAGATGCAAACAAGACAACATCAATTGCGGTAAACTTGGATCCCACATAGGAAAGCGCGTTCGTCGAGTTCCTCCGTGAGCGCTGGGAAATCTTCGCCTGGTGTCCATCAGACATGCCAGGGGTTCCCAGGGAACTCGTCGAGCACGCATTGAACGTAGATCCCAAGGCAAAGCCAGTTAAGCAGCCACTACGACGATTCGATGAACATAAGAGGAAGGCGATAGCGTCAGAGTTGCACAGGCTAGAAAATGCCGGATTCATCAGAGAAATAAAAACTTCAAGTTGGGTGTCGAACCCAGTCATAGTACCCAAGAAGAATATAGACGTACAAAGAGTATGTGTCGACTACACATCTCTCAATAAGCATTGTCCAAAGGATCCCTTCCCTTTACCCCACATCGATCAAATAATCGATTCAACAGCGGGATGCGCAAGGCTTTACTTTTTGGACGCATACTCTGGCTACAATCAGATCAAACTGAAGAGAGAAGACGAAGAAAAAACGGCCTTCATCACACCATATGGGGTGTTTTGCTACCAAGTGATGCCGTTCGGCTTAAAAAACGCAGGAGCAACTTATCAAAGGATGATGCAAAGTTGCCTCGGGAGCCAAATAGGGCGCAACATACAAGTCTACATTGATGATGTAGTCATCACCACAAGAGAGGAGAAATCCCTAATCAGCGACTTGGCAGAAACCTTCGACAACCTGAGCAGATACAAGCTTAAGCTTAACCCGACAAAGTGCTCTTTCGGCGTCTCGGCATGACAACTTTTAGGATTCCTGGTATCAGCACGAGGAATAGAGGCGAACCCAGAGAAGATTCAAGCAATTTTGACAATGGGGAAACCCACGAAACTACACGACGTACAGAAACTTGCAGGACGCGTCGCGGCACTAAGTCGCTTCGTGGCTCGATTAGGGGAGAAGGCGCTTCCTTTTTATGCACTTATGAAGAAGTCAGACGATAAATTTAAGTGGACAGAAGAAGCAGACGCAGCGTTTGCACAGTTGAAAAAAGTGCTTTCCACACCACCAGTGCTGGTCGCACCAAAAGAGAAAGAACCACTGCTATTGTACATCGCCGCAACCCATCAGGTGGTGAGTACGGTATTAGTAGTCGAAAGAAGCGAAGAAGGAAAAGCCCACGGCGTCCAGAGGCCAGTATATTTCATCAGTGAAGTGTTGTCTCCAACAAAACAAAGGTACCCGCACTATCAGAAATTGGCATATAGTGTCTTCACCACCGCACGAAAACTACGACAGTACTTTGCGGTGCACCCAATTATATTGGTCAACGAGGCGCCATTGTCGAACATATTGAATAATCCCTCAGCAACAGGACGTGTCTCTTTGTGGGGAATCGAGTTATCTCCCATGGACATCACGTACGAAAAAAGGAAGGCGATTAAGTCGCAAGTTTTGCCAGATTTTACAGCAGAGTGGTTGGAGCTGCAAAGCACAGGACCACCAGATTTATCCAGTGTTTGGACAATGTACTTCGACGGTTCTAAAAGAGTCTAAGGCGCATGCGCAGGAGTGGTGTTGATATCACCTCATGGCGACAAATTAAAGTACGTCTTAAGGATGAGCTTTCCACAGGCTTCTAACAATGAAGCGGAGTACGAGATTCTGTTGCATGGAATGAAGATGGCTAAAGCTTGTGGAGCAACTCGCCTAAAAATATTTGGAGATTCCAACCTTGTTGTTTAGCAAGTTATGAACAGGTGTGACACAATCAATGACAACATGATGGCCTACAAGAATTTGTACCACTATCTAGAAGGAACGTTCGATGGATGCGAAGTCTCGCACATCAGCAGGAACAGCAATGAAGAAGCCGACACTTTAGCAAATATCGGATCACAATGCTTACATGTGCCGTCTGAAGTATTTTGGGAAGAAATAGCGGAAAGATCAATAAAAACGATAAAAGTTCGACTACCACAGCAGGCTCGGGGGCTACGACAGAACCAGAGGTGATCATGATGATAGAAGAAACATGGATGCAGCCATATCTCGCGTACATGATAAATAAAAAACTACCAGAAGATGCAGTGGAGGCCAAGAGGATAACTCGAAGATCGAAAGCGTTTGTCGTGTTGGAAGGGAAATTATACAAGAGAAGTATTACCGGCGTTTTACAGCGTTGTGTAACACCCCAGGAAGGGCAAGCAATATTGAAAGACATACATGGCGGAGTATGTGGCCATCATGCTAGCAGCAGAGCAATAGCAGCAAAAGCTTTTCGAGCGGGATTCTACTGGCTAACAGCTATCGAGGATGCAAAAGATATAGTTCGAAAGTGTGAAGCATGTCAAAGGTTTGCATCTAGACCGCATGCACCAGCAGCAGAGTTACAAACAATACCATTATCTTGGCCTTTTGCACAATGGGGACTCGATATGGTGGGAAAGTTACATAAATCCTGGCCAGGAGGGCATGTCTACATGTTAGTGGCAGTCGATAAATTCACCAAATGGGTGGAAGCGGCCCCGGTGACAACTCAAGATTCTACAGCAGCAATCAGCTTCATCAAGTCGATAGTTTTTCGTTTTGGCGTACCATACAGCATCATCACAGACAATGGGACAAATTTCACTTCAAAGGAATTCAAAAGTTACTGCGAAGGATTGGGGATCAAGCTCAAATTCGCATCTGTGGCGCACCCGAAGACGAACGGGCAAGTCGAAAAAGCCAATGGCTTGATATGTAGTGGAATAAAAAAGAGGCTTTTAGCACCTCTCGAGAAAGCCAAGAGCACTTGGGTAGAAGAATTGCCCTCCGTTCTTTGGAGCCTAAGAACTACGCCCAATGCAGCAACTCAAGAAACTCCTTTCTTCTTGGTCCATGGCGCAGAAGCCGTGCTTCCAGTCGAAGTTACACACGAGGCCCCAAGAGTGACAGCGTATGACGAGGCGACGTCGACAGAAGCATTGCAAGACGATGTCGATGCGCTAGATGAAGCAAGAGACAAATCATTAGAAAGGGCTACGCAATATCAACAAAGCTTACGAAACTACCATAGTAGTCGAGTTCGTCCACGATCCTTCGTGGTGGGAGACCTCGTTTTGAGACTCAGGCAAGACAGCCACGGGAAATTGGAGTCCCCTTGGGTGGGACCTTACATCGTTACCGAAGTAATACCAGGAGGAGCATATCGACTACAAGATAAGAAGACTGGGAAGGACGAGAGCAACCCGTGGAATGCAGAACAGCTACGACGTTTTTACACGTAGACTAAATATAGAGGTATCAATATATTCGAGTTAGCCTTCTGAACCCAGAACATGAGGCCACAGGTCGGGGTCTTTGGGTTGAACTCGACAAAATTGTAGGATTCTTTTGTTACTTCTCCGCTCGGGGGCTTCAACCCCTGGGTCGTACGAAAAGAATTATTATGGCAAGATAGAGGCTTTTCTTCATTGTAAGGTTGTTTAGACAACCCGATGAATATTGAGAGAACTTGGTTCATAAGAAGAACCCGATATTATTCCTACCTTTTTTGGTTCGCAAAGAGCCCGATATATGGAAAACATACCTCAGAACATGACTTGTTCTCATGGTACTAGCAAAAGACATCGACACCAAGTACGAATATTCATTACAGATAAGCATGGTAGCAAGGACATGATAAAATGAAATTACATAAAAAAACACAACAAGTCCTAATGGAAGCAGACTTCAAGCTTCATACTCCTTCTGGCAAAGAGTGCCATCGTAGATCTTCACGTCAAACTTTGACGTACCGATATGGAAGTCGAAGGCCATGAAGAAGCCTTGGTGGATGTCGTGGTCCTCGGCAAACTGCGACCAGCCACCCCTGAAGTACTGCTCGCCGTTGCCATCATACCACACCTCCACCTCGTATGGGATGCCGTCATACCACACCTCCACACATCGTAGATTATGTTCTCTAGGATCTCCTGGAATTATAGGAAAGTAGGAATATAATATCTTTATCAAGGTTGGAATTATAGGAATACATACCATGCTGGAATTTTTTATGCGGAACTATTACAACCTTGAAGGAAAACACAAGTCAAACTCCCAACACTAACATGCTTAGGAAAAGTGGGAGGAATCAATATGAACCATCATATCTTCGTTATCGCCGTCTTTTCTTGTGGAAGTCACTCTATATTTTGGAGGTACACTAAGCTCAAACAAATGACTTTAAATTGTTACTGTCAACTATACGGGTGGAAGCAATGCGGGAATAATACAATCTTTGAGGAAGAAGAAAGTTTGGGAACTTCATATCTTACCAACAACCGCATGCCCATTGTTTGTATGTAGATTATATTTTATTTTGAGAAATTTGGCTCATTGGAATATTTTGATGTCACCCTAGTTATTTAAGTATTTACACAAAGGAAAATGTACTTTGTGGAAACTCTTTCTTCTGGAATTTAGGAAAAGAGGAAAATAAAGGCATGTTTGCTAATTGATTGGACTATCTTGTAACAAGCTTCACATGAATGGAATAGCATGTCATATGGCTTTCTAGATGAAGGAGGTCGATCGTCTATAAAGATACATGTAAATTATTTTCCATTAAATTGTCTATGTTAATGATTTTTATTGTTGTTAGAAATGATAAAGTCACATTGATGGAAGTGAAAGCTTGGTTATCTTGTAACTTTCATATGAAAGGGAATTATACTCAATGAGTACTAGTATTTAACTCATACAAAAATGAGGAAAAATAAATGGTATTGATCAATTGAATTTCACGCATCCTCAAGGTCATGGAAAGTACATCACAACGTGTCACTTGTCCTGTAATTTATAGTGAATTTAAACACATTGAGGAAATTATTTTTGTATCCATGAGGTGTGAAATAATCCCAGGTACGTACATGCATTTTTTTTAATACTAACATGATACAGGTTCACTGATTAAATTTAGGAATTATTTTCAAGTAAGATTACATGTGGAACTTCATTTATTCTTTACACTGGATATTTAAGTGGTTTTCAATATTTATTCAACATGGTTATCATCTACTTAACTCAATGTGGAATTATTCATAATACTGATGCTATGTATTGATGAATAATTGATGCGGAATTTCACTCGAGGAAGTAATACTCGAGGTGCCAATAAAGGTGGAATTTCACTCGAGGAATTAAGACTTGAGGTGCCGAGAACGGCTGCGCTGGAATGTTATGGCGGAAATTAAGGTACAACAAGCAAACATTTTGAGGGAATAAATCACTTATAGTTCTTTTGATTATCTCTACCAAGTATTAATATGATTGCTGATCCCTTGACTAAGCTTCTTAGTCGGGAGGTATTTGGTAAGCATGTTAACACTATGGGTGTACAAATATTTGAATTATCGTTTTGGACAAGTGGGAGATGTTGGAATTATGTGTGTCCTGCAACTACATTCAAAGTTATTTGGAATTATTTAATGTTTGGAATACCTCATTATGGAAATTACATGTATTTGTACATGGAATTAGTCTACATATTTACTATGGAATTATTGCTTGTTGGAATATACTTAAGTGTTAAGAGCTTAAGGAAGCCGGTCGATTATCAGTGGAATATAGTATACTGTATATTCATACTGGAAAGACTACCCGGGTACACTGATAATCGGAAGGAACTAGGTCATGGATTAGGTCACGGCCCTAATAGCGACCTGCATGATTAATGGAATTTAGACATGATCATGGCGCATTGCTCACAAGTGCGTGTTCCAGGGACGAACGGGTAAAGTCCGTTAATAGACAAATTATATCGTGGTTGGTAGTTTGATATGGACTGTATTCCCGGAAACTAGTTACAGACTAGGAATCTTATATCTGTATAAGAGGTGGACTCTTTGGAAAAACCATATAAGAAGGTCCCTATTCCCTAGCCTCATATATGTGATTTGTGAGCGGCACCACGAATAAGCGCAGAGGAATAGGGGATAGACCACAAACCCTAAATTTTCTACAGTTCCAGGAGAGGTGGACCCAGCGGAATGGGCCCTGGTGGTCGGTCAGGACGCGCGAGACGAACGCGGCGAGGCCGCTGCCGTCTCGCAGGTCGGCGGAGCTAATGAGGTGGCGATCTTGGAGGACGAGTGGGGTGGAGCACCAGATGCCACGCCAGCGGGCGGAGAGAGGGTGCTGACGCGGTCCTCGCCGCCGGTGGAGGTGTGGGGCGATATGGTGGCGGAGAGGGAGGGGACGGCCGGTAACGGGGTTTCCGGGAGGCAAGAGTAGACTGCATGTAGGATGTCATCGATCACCATGGTGCCTGGCCGGCGACGCCGACAACAGTGAGAGCGAATCGGGAGTAGTAGAGCAGGCGTTGGTTCAATTTCTGCCGTTTAGGAAGAGGGAGGTGATGGAAATGTCGATGGGTGACTCCTATCTAGCCGCAACGCTGCCGTTGGGTGAATCCAAACCCAAACCCAGAGTTACCCGTACCCATAGTGTTCAAGATTGCCCATACGTAAATTAATTGGGTATTACCCCGATGAATTGGGCATAGCTGGAAAATTGCTGCAATATATTGAATAAATTTTCTGATGTGTAGGGGTGGTTTTTTGCTGCAAAGATCGGTTGATTGGAATTTCACGTTTTATAGCTACCAAACGAAGGGAAGGTGGAGGATGGGGTTTTTCATCCCCCGGAGGATTCCTAGCATTGCCCTTTTTCCATAGACAATTTATAAACACACACAAGATTACACAATTTCAATGACAAAAACACCTAGAACTTCCCAGCTTAACACCTTATCCTGTTACAAGCCTGATCTCAAATGTTGGCACCATCGGCGTAAGGATCAATTGCCACCGCAGGAAGTGACATAGGATAATCTGGCTGGTTATTCCTGTGCAAGAAGCTTGGGTCTGTATAGCCAGAACCAATGAGCGTAGGCTCCTTCATCACGTAGGCCAGTTCGGCTCTGAGAGCCTTGGTCATCAAATACTCGTGTTGAATTAGCACCATCCTCTTGGTCTCGAGCATCCTGAGATTGAATCTCCACCACGCACGCGTGGAATCGATGTCATTTTGACGGTACCGTTTCTGCCTCGCCTGGTTAGGAACCTCAGTGACGGTCTGGCTCGCAATAATTTTCGTGTCGTAGGGCGCAATCGGCCCAAACTGCAGGAAAAAATTTATTTGCAGCAAAATAAACCGGCCAAACTAGGAAAGAAAGATAATTTTTACTAGTCTATACCTAATAATAAAGTATACAAGGGTTCCATGGTTTGGTTCTTCTGTCAGACGTTTTACAAAAAAACACTCCAAAATTTCATGAGCACAACCCACAGATTTCGTACGCCAACCGGTCCAAGTCACATCTTACCCGGGTAAAAATTTGGCAAGCAAACGTATAGTCGTATAGAAGCGGGACATGTTTTTGGCCGACGCTCTGGCAAGAACTCTGCTCGACCACGCAACCACGGGGTGTCCGTATATAAAAGGACCCGACTCCTCGATTGAAAACCAGATCGACACCAAGGCAGCACAACTTGGATGAGAGATTACTTCGACCGACAGGCAGGGGCACCTAGCACGGCTTGGTGGACGGAGGACTTCGGCAACGCACGGTGGCATGCTCGCCCGGCGAGTGCTGGAGACCGGCTTGGCATAGAGGGAAACTCGAAGCGCACGGTGCATCCACGCCAGCCGCGCGGCGTACGTTCTTGACGATCGTGGGACGCACTGGTTCTGTAGCAGATTCGGCGTGGCGTCCGAAGTCGCACCTCCGCTGCAGGAGCCCTGCTATGAAATTGCCACGCGTGCTGCTCGCTTTGAACGACTGAACCTCCCGGCTGCATTGCTCTGAACATCGTGCCGGAGGCTACGCGTGGAGGCCGGAGTTCACCTCTTCTGGGTGGTGCGACCTGCTACCGGTGACGCGAGCTCCAGGCGATTTTTCAGCAGAAATGAACTATTCCCCTTCCCGAGTATGCTCCAACGATTCGCCGCCTCGAGCCCACGGCAAAATTTGTTCAAGCAGAGCCTTCTCGCCTGCCAATGGTGGAGTGTTGGTTAGAGGGAATTGATTTCTGGTTTGTGTTATCTGGATTGGCTTTGCCATTGGAAGTTCACGGTTTGAAAACTGCATCGACACTGCTGATGTCGCCAAGGCACGACGACGCTCTGTGGGGAATTAACTTGCTACAGATCGAGAGAAAGTTGTGTGCATGTTTTTCTAAAAGAAGTGTGCACGTTTCTCTAAATAAATCTGAATCTGCCTTCTATCTAAAAACATGTCGCAATATTTGCTTGTGGACATAGATGCAGGTCTCGTGCCATTGCATGGCTGGTTGTCATTGCTTGTGGGTTAGCCTTGCCATGGCTTATGCACGTTTGGCCCATGGGTTCCGCTCTTTTCGCTGACTGCATTGGCAAATCTTTAGTTATGGAATGGAATCAATTGTTCTTGTATGTCGGTAATTTTGGGGATTGGCATAAAAAATATCAAGCGCTCTCCTCACATATAGTTGGGTGCTGGATGTGCTACAAGCCTTTAATCTCAGGTTTGACTACTCCCAGGAAGGCTTTCGCAGAATGGGATCAGTTGGTGCCTTGGTGGCAGCTCGCCATAGATTTCCATGGACTCGCTGAAGATATGCCGGGGTATTTTTTTTACTCCCGTTGCAACGTATGGGTATGAACACGGGGACGTACAGCAGGCGGAGCTCAGCCATGGCAGCCGGCCGAGCTCCTGCCGTCTCCTGCCTCCGCTCGGCCGGTGAGCAGGACGCGTGGCTGTTTGCTTATAGGCTAGATAGATCTCTAACATTATTTTGATTTGTTCCTAAATTTTGGATCTTGATTTGCTAAAATAAATTACGGACAAAAGTGCTTTGAAATACAAGTACCAAAAAGGATAACTGAATGAGGCAAAAAGTGATAGAATATGCATTGCGCGGAGTCGTGATATGAGTTTTCTCTCCCGGTTGCGCCGAGTCGTGATATGAGTTTTCTCTCCCGATGCAACGCACGGGCATATTTCCTAGTAAGAAAAAAAGCCTGAAAGATCCAGATCTTACGTACCCGGCTAGGAGGATAGACGCAATGTCGCATGTGTCTGCCCCTGCGGTTGAGAGGCACTCCGGCGTAGGGGATTGCGGCTTCTGGCAGCGCGAGGCGGGCCTTGATGACGCGGATACAGGCTTCCACCTCGTCCAACTCCCTGTCCGCGTGGGAGATGAACTGGTTGATCATGGCGTCGACGACATCCCTCGCCGCAACCTTCATCCTATCCTTGGAGTCGAGCCTCTGTGGGTTCTTGAGATTGTATCCAGAGTGTCCTACGCGCACGAACCCCCTCAGCCGATCTATTCCCTCCAAGGGAGCGCTCCCGATGAGCTTGAACTCGACCTCACCGGGCGCCAGCGGGTTCATGGCCAGTTCTTGCTCGATGTCGGCGACCGAGCGCACGTGTGCGATGGGTGGTGGGGTGGGAGCCGCCATGTTGATGTTGTGGCGATGGCTATGGGGATCTCTCGAAACAGGCTTTCGCCCCGCTTTATAAATAAAGCAACAACATCCATACAACGAGTTTAAGACCGAAAGAGCGTCTGCTGGGGCAACAGCACAAACATGCCCAAAATAGAAGAAAAGCGATACAGCTCTAGCGAGGAGCGCCAGAGCACATCAGCGGCCGGACTGCAAAGATGTATGACGAGCCGCCATAAGAAGATCCTCCAGCATGCTGTCCAGCCGCTCCTTGTCCCGCTGCCTACAGAGCGGGTACCACTGCTGCAGAAAAGCCAAAAATTTGAAGATAGAGTCAGAGGCCCGTCTTAGGAAGATACGCTCAATAACCATCTTATTACGAGTAGTCCATAAGGTCCAGGCCATTGAGGCAAACACTAGCCAGAAGAGGCGCCTCCTCTTACCGGAACGGTTCGCATGCACTTCCAGGAACTCCCCAAGGTCTAAGGCCTGCCACTCAGGACCTAGAGCCTCAGCAACAAAGCTCCAAAGAAAGCGGGCAGCGGAACAAGCAAACATAATATGGTGCGTTGTCTCGGGGACCGCACATAGAGGGCAAAGGCCATTGCCAGGCCCATGACGCTTAAGAACCTCCACCCCCGAAGGGAGGCGGTCCCGTAGGAGCTGCCACACAAAGATCTTGGTTTTAAGGGGGATTGGGGCCTTCCACAGAGGGGACGTCCAGGGGAGAGAGGGCCCCCCACGTAGGGCCTTGTAGGCAGATCTAACTGAGAAAACTCCTGAAGGGCAGAGGCACCACGAGACGCTATCTGAAGAGGAAGACATGATGCTAGGAAGGCGAGCCCGGAGGGCCTCCCAAGCAACAGTGTCTTCCGGACCAAAAGACCTACGGAACGTGAGCTCCCATAGCCGATGGCCCGCCGTAGCGACCAAAAGCATCGGATCGGTACAGATGGCAAATAATTGAGGGAATTCCATCTTGAGGGGACGATCCCCTAGCCAAGGGTCGAGCCAAAATAAGGTACCTGCTCCATCGCCTATGGAGAAGGTGATCCCTGCCCTGATCTCATGCTTGATATCCTGGATGGACCTCCAAAACTGAGATCCCTCCCGACGTTGGCATGACATAAGGGGTCAGCCTCTCAGGTATTTGGCCTTAATCAATTGCAGCCAAAGGCCACCCTCCCCCTTGAGAATCCTCCAAACCCATCGAAGCATCAGCGCCACATTCATAGTCCTGGAAGCCAAAATACCTATGCCCCCACACTCCTTGGGGGCGCATATATCGGCCCATTTGACCATATGGTACTTCTGGCGGCCATTACGCTCCTGCCAGAAGAAGCGCGATAGCTCCTTATCAAAGTTGCTATGCACTCCCTCCGGTAGAAGGTATAACCCCATAAAGTACAGGGGGAGACTCGAAAGGCAGGAGTTGATGAGGATAGTCTTACTCCCCTTGGAGGTAAACTTCCCTCGCCAAGGCTCCGCCTTTGATCTGACTCTCCCTACTAACGGGTCTAGATCCTTGATGAGGATCCGAGAGTCCCGAACAGGCATCCCCAAGTAGCTAACTGGGAAGGAGGTCAAGCGGCAATTCAGGTTGTCGGCGATCCGTTGTTGATCCTCAGGGCTATACCCCAGGACCACGACCTCGCTCTTATCAAAGTTTATTTTGAGACCCGACATGGTCTCAAAACATAAGAGGAGAAATTTGAGATTAACAATATCGAGCTCCGACCCTTCCACCATAATCATGGTGTCATCCGCATACTGGAGGTGTGTAACCCCTCCTCCGGGGATAAGATGTCCCACCACACCCGAAATGTGGCCGGAAATCTTAGCCTTCTCTAAGATTTCCGCTAAGACATCTACTGCAGCATTAAAGAGGAGAGGAGAAATGGGGTCCCCCTGCCTCACGCCACAGGAGGGCCTAAAGTAAGGCCCCACTTCCCCGTTAACATTAATGGCAGTATTGCCACTCATAATGATCTGCATGATCCAGCTAACCATCCTATCATCGAAGCCTCTCCGCAGAAGGGCAAGACGAAGAAAGGACCAATCCAGGCGGTCGTACGCTTTCTGGAAATCTAGCTTTAGGAACACACCCCTCTGGTGTCGTACCTTAACCTCATGAATGATTTCATGAAGAGCCAGAATCCCATCATGAATATACCGGCCTTTTAGAAAGGCAAACTGGTATGGGTGCGTAAGGCGCTCCAAAACTGGTGCCAGCCTTAATGCACAGACCTTAGAGATGATCCGTTGGATGACATTGACCACCGTAATAGGCCTAAATTGGCAGATGTCCGTGGCCCCCACTACCTTGGGGATCAGGGTTATCACGCCGAAATTTAGGCGCGACATAACCAACGTCCCAATGAACAACTCCTGGAACATTGGCATGATCACCGCCTGAATTTTCAACCAGAACTTCTGGAAGAAAATAACCGGAAGCCCATCTGGCCCCGGGGCAGAGTCGGCCTTCATTTCCATAATCGCCTTGCCCACCTCCTCGAGGGAAAACGGGCGTGTCAGCTCCGCGTTCTCATTATCGGAGACCATAGCCCCCACTGGCCAAAAGTCTACGGATAACGAAATCCCTGAGCGAGGGCCTACCGT
The DNA here is from genome assembly GCA_007115705.1 of Dactylis glomerata. Taxonomy (NCBI): domain Eukaryota; kingdom Viridiplantae; phylum Streptophyta; class Magnoliopsida; order Poales; family Poaceae; genus Dactylis; species Dactylis glomerata. The sequence goes on from QXEO01000896.1 coordinate 359,718, forward strand.
AAAGAGCTCCTTATAGAAGGAGTAGACATGATCGGAGATATCTCTAGCATCCTCTAGAAGATTATCTCGATCCCAAAGGCAGGGGATTGAACACTTCCGACGACGGCCGTTGGCAATCGCATGAAAGTAGGCCGTTTTCGCGTCGCCCCTCAGAAGCCAGTTCTGGCGGCTCCGTTGCCGCCAGAAAACTTCCTCGCCTCTGAGATCTTTAAAAGGGAGTCCTCAAGGGCATACCGCCGCAGCCACTCGTCGGCGGATAAGCCCACAGAATCCGACCTACTGTCGAGATTCTTGATCTCCGTAAGGAGTAATCCTTTCTTCTGCCGAAGCTCCGCCCCAACATTAGCTCCCCACCCGCGCATGAATTGGCGGACCGTCTTAGCACAGTGGTGCCAGACGTCGACCGCATTATAAACACGGGGAGGAGAGAACACCGCGGCTTCCCATTTAGCGCCAACAGCTTCCACAAAGCCCTCCTGACCGAGCCAGAAGTTCTCGAAATGGAAGCGGTTCAGCCGTGGGGGAGCCCTACCCCCCGATGAGAGAAGCAGGGGGGAGTGGTCGGAGCCAATCCTAGTAACTGCACGAAGGGCACAGAGGGGGAAGGCCATCTCCCACTCCACCGACACAAAGACCCGGTCCAGCACACTCCGGATCGGGTCCACCCTGTTATTACTCCAGGTGTATCGGGCTCCCGCTCTTGTGATTTCTCTAAGAGCGAGATCCGCTATACAGTCATTGAACATCCACATTCTCGGGAAATCTACATGAACCGAGCTCTTATCCTCAGGGGAGCGGATTAAGTTGAAGTCCCCGGCTATCATCACCGGAGTCATGCACCGCTCCACCTTCGATGTTAGCTCAGCTAGGAACGCCGGGGAGCGACGATGGTCCGCGGGGCCATAGACCACGATAACCTCCCATCTGAGATTAGAGCGTCTATGCGTGAGCGCCATGCTCACAAAAAACTCCCCGTGGTCCATATCGTCGACCTCAAAGGTATCCTCCTTCACCCCTAGGAGGATGCCTCCCGAGTGACCCACGGCAGGAACCCAGTGCCAAGCAAACTTGTACCTACTCAGCCCCTCGAGCTCATGCAGGAGAAGGCTTTCCTTGATCGTCTCCTGCAGCCCGACGATATCAACATTTTCCTGACGCATGTATTCCTTCAACTGGCGTTGGCGACCCGGGGCGCCAAACCCCCTAAGGTTCCAAATCAATGAGTAGAAGGGCGTACTCATGGGGGAACATCATCCGGGGGGGTCCCCCTATTGGGGACCGAGCGAGCCCTGCTCCTTGTCCAGGGCCGAGACGGAGGCTTGGGAGGTCGCCCCTGTATCCCCCCTGCCTGGGGGATAGCGGTGGGCGAAGCCTCCCTACTAGGCAAAGGGGATGGACCCATACTGGGCCCTGATGCCAGCTGCAAAGGTCCAGTGGGTTCCGGAGCCGCCGCCCTCTCATGCTCCGCCTGAGCACGAGAAGCAATGGCTATGGGGATCGATCGGCGACCTTAGGTTAGGAAAGATTGGTTGCCTCTTTTAACGTCTGATGATGATGAAATACTGCAGGCATGCCGGCCCGTGGATGTTTTCGTTATTAAATTGGGCTGGGCTAGGCCGTGGCACACGTAGGTAGCGTTTCTCCAATCGCTCGCTCCTGTAGCGTACACGCGCGGGCCGTACGTATAAGCACGTACTGCGGGAGGCTTGAAGAGAATTTGTGTCCCGATCAGAAACTCCTTGTTTGGAATTGGACTAGCTGTTGATCGATCGATCGGCTTCTGCTTACAAAGTCGTTTCTTCTTTTTCGCCACGTGCTACGAACGAGATGATGGCGACGTACCTCCTAGAACGGTGCCACAGCGCGCCCGAGCTCTTATGATCAGTTTTCTTGTGCAATTCAGGATGCTTCTTATTTGTCCTGGGTATTTTGTCACTGGAAATTAGATGCACACAGTGTTTAATGCTGCTAGTGGAGGTTTACATTGGCTTGTTTCTCGTATACTATGCGTTCCTGCAATTAGTTCTTGAATTTCCGATCCGTGGGATGAATGGGTGTTATCCTCCTCGAAATAGGCTTTCGCCCCGCTATATAAATATAGCAACCACACCGATACAATAGTTCAAAACCAAAAGAATGCTGGGGCAACAACAAAAATATGCCCAAGAAAAAAGAAATGACAGCAAAGGCGAAGTGACAAAACAATGATGACCCGCAATCGCTGCACCCTCCGTCTTTTCCACCAAGCTCCAAGTATTCCGAGGTGCCCCATACCAAGCAGCACCTTCAAGAAGGAAAACGCCGTCAAAACGGCGCTGCTGCCCAGACCAGACCGGTCCTAGGGTTTCCCCCGGTATGTGGAGTACAGTGTACAGGGGATTCCCACAACGCCCTCCAAGAAGGAATGGTGTCACCCGAAGGCGACACCGCGTCAGGGCCAGACAAACTGGCAGGGATTTCTCCCGTCCCCATCACACAAAAAACTCTGACATAACGGAGCACCACCACCTAGCATCGCCACCCGCCGGCATGTGCCACCACGATCTCGAAGTCACCATCATCAGTCGCTCCGTGACACTAGCCAATGACCTGGACAACGGAGATACACGACACCATTGGGACTAGGAACAATAGCCTCATAGCCACACCAAAGGAACCCACCTCCACCGCCGAGAGGCAGTCACTGACCGGACATAGCAGCGGGAGCACACCAAGCCCCGTCAGGCCCGGCCGGGCCCAGATGGGCCCATGAAGCTCCGACCGCCGTGCTGCAGTAGGCTGGCCGCAGAGCCGCCGTCCTGGAACCCGCCAGGTCGTCTCCTCCATCACCAGGAAGCCCGACTGCAGTAGAGCTTGGCCCGCTCGAGCCCATCTGGGCCCGCCCGAGACCATCTCGGGCCGGGGCGCCCAGGACAGGGACCAGCGCCGCCGGAGCCCCCTGCTACCGAGCCTCGTCGCCGAAGGACGTCGTCGCCATGGCCACCCGGACGCGCCAGACCAGAACCGCCGCCGCCGGCGTCGCCCGGGCTTCGCCCGACGACCTTTGCCGGCGGCGGCGGGGGGGGAGAAGGCAAGGGGGAGGGGGCGGCCACCGGAGGGGTGGGAGGACCCCATCGTCCTCGGGGGGCGAGAGGGTGCGAAGGGGTCTTTTCGATACCCGTGTTCATCGATGAATGGGTGTTATCACCATGGGATCCTGGAAATACTTCGCCAAGGAGGCAATGAGGTGTATGGCCATGTCACTGCCGTGGCAATATTTCAGAGTGTAGCTAATGGAGATTGGTAGTTTCATCAGCTATGTCTAAGGCTTAACTCTGAGTGGCCATGTCACTGCCGTTGGGGCCTGGCTGTGGTTGCAGAAGGGGGCATGCAGCTTATCGGTAGGGTTTCCTGCCCCTGCTGAGCACGTCCGCCGCCACGCCTCGTCCGCGCGCTGCGTCCGCCAGAGATCGCCGCCGCCGCCGCTGTGCCGGACGTTCGCCGATGTCATGATGAAACGTGGCCGGAGCCCGTCCCCGAGCGAGTCCCCGCCTCAACAGCACCCGCGCCGCGTGCGCGAGGCCTCCCCTCGGCCGGTCGCCCCCGAGCCCTACCGGCCGCCGGCTTGCCGGCGTTCCCCCACTCTCCGCAGCCCGCCGCGCAACTCTGGGCGCCCCTCCGCCTGGGCGTCCGACCGCCGCTCGCCCCCTGTCCGCCGGGATGCTGCAGCGCCCCGCGCTGGCTCGGGCCGCCGCGACGAGCCGCATGGCCGTGGTCGCTCCCGCTCGCCCCAGCGGCGTTCTCCGCGGGCGCGGGCAAGGTCGCCAGAGCTCCGGGCCCGCTCGCCGGGGCGCCGTGGTCCGTCCCCGGAGGCTGTTCGGCTGGCAGCTTCCCTCCGGGAGGAGCTGGTTACCCGCCCCTTCCAGCGCTCAGGTCCGGCGCAGGGCTCCTGGAGGCATAGCAGGGAACCTCGTGATACCCTGCAGGGCGCCTCTCGCCAGGAGCAGCCGGATGTGGTCAGTGGTGCTGCGGCCAAGAAAACGAAGAACAAGAAACGGAAGAAAGGCCCGGCTGGTGCCGTGGGAGGGATCCAGAGCGGGATCCCACCTGCGCCGCCGACCGGTACGCGCTCTCAGGAGGAGGGCGTGGTGCCTCGAGAGAAGTCGGCGACGACGAACACGTGCTTCAACTGTGGGGTGATTGGTCACTTCCGCTTGGACTGCACGGAGCCGGAGCAGTGCATCCTGTGTGGTGATGTTTCCCACCTCGCTATGGCTTGCACAGCTCGGTACCGGCGCAAGGCGCGGGAAACCCTAGAGTTCTTGGGTCATGGTATTGATGGAAGCTTCTACTACTTGGACTTGGGGGGTGCCGAGCCGTCTGTCCCTCAGCACCTCGCAGTCATCTCTGTGCTTCCCACTCAGGACCCTCCCTTGGCCTTTGAGATCACGGCTGAGATCATTCGCTCCGAGCTGGCTCAGCTGGAGTGTGACTGTGAGTGGAATGTGCAAGAGGTCTCACCGTCTGAGTTTGCGGTGGCATTCCCGTCTGCTGATCTCCTTCGGGCGGTGTCTTGGAGTGAGACGACTACTCTCCCTCTCCACAACATCAAGGTTTCTATCAGGCCTTCGTGTGTGGACCCGGAGATAGTCGCCTCACTCTCCTCTGTCTGGGTTCGTGTCCACGGGATCCCGGTGGAGGCACGGAAGGACCCCTTCATCGAGCTGATCTCGCAGGCCATCGGCAAGCTCGAGGAGGTTGATGGACAGTCACTCGCCGGTCAGGGCCCAGTTCGTCTTCGGGTCCTCTGCCCTGCCCCGTCCAAGCTGAACTGCACGATCTCGCCTTTCTTCTTTGGGAAGGACGGCAGGACTCTGGTCGTGGAGTTGGAGAGTGCGGAGGACCAGGGTGGGTCCTTCCCTCATTCTCCTCGCCCTGACCAGGACGTCCCCAGAGAGCCGAGGGAGGATGACGACGACTCTTCGGGAGACGACGACGGCGCTTCTGACGGTGACGGGGGGGCTGTGGTTCCTCCACCAGTGGGTGGAGCGCCCCCTCCTACCTCCGCGCCGCCCTCGCGCATGACGGCCCCCGTCGTTGCTCCGGTCCAGGCATCTTCGCTTGGCCCCCGCTGCCCAGGGTCGGTGCTGCTCTCCAGGAGTGCGCCGGCTAAGCTGGAGCTGGTGGTCGCTCCTCGCCCCCTCCGCTCTGACCTCGTGGAGTCCTTTGGGTTCCCTCTCTCCCAATACGGCTCCAACCTCGACCTCTCTGGCATTGAGTCTCCTCCATTGAGCTTCGAGCCTCGCCCTCTGTCTCAGTCGCCAGGAGGAGGGGAGGAGGACTCGACGAGTGTGGGGATGGAGGTGGTTCTGTCGTCGTGGTGAAACAACATATGCCATAGGATGGCTTAAATGGGGGCCGACTGTACACTGGTGGATCCGGGAGAGGGAAGGCTCGGTAGAGACCGAGCACAGAAGTCACTGCTAACACATCGAGCTACCCAGGTTCGGGGCCCTCGTGAGGAGGTAACACCCCTACTCCTGCCTGTCTGATCTATATGAGCTTCATATGAGAGCTACAATGGTGCTCCTTGAGCTGTATATCTTGCCTATCTAAGGCTGCACTGGGCAGGAGCTAAACAGCTAGTGCTAGAGAGCTCCCATGGAGCGAGAGAGAATGAGCCTCCTTTCTAGAGTCGGCAGCTCGTTCCCCCTGGTGCCCCTTATATAGGGTGCCCAGGGGACAAGGGATGCCCCACTGCATAGTGCACCTGCACTGTAACTGAGTTGACTACTGGGGTCTTGTCACACTATAGCCTGCATCAGCACGGTACCATCCTCGGTACTGTGCGCTGCGTCATGGTCGTGGGCTAGTCCCATCGATGTCTGTACTTGGAGTCCTTGCCTTCGTCTTCTAGCGTGTGTCTTCAGGATCACCATGTCATCAGTCTTATCCTCCTCCTGAGGATAAGACTGACTAGGAGAGGAGGGATATGCTGGTCTGAGCCAATGAGCGTCCCAAGACCAGCATACGGCGGTAGAGATCATGCCAGTCCGAGCCTAGAGGCGTCCCAGGACTGGCACAAGGAGCTGGAGGCGATGCTGGACGAGGAATATGTCCCGGAGGGAGTCAATCCCGGCCCCGGAGAGGAGTAATCCGGCCCAGGGGTGAATATCTCGGCCTACCATGGGGATAATCCGGACTGGGCCAGGGATCCCTGCCTGGCCCAGCCGGAACAGTATGAATATGCCGGCCCGAGGGAATAAATCCCGGCCAGAGAAGAAGGCCCGCCGGGGCAAGCAGCAGCCCAGCCGAAGGGCAAGCTATCTCGGCCCAGCCGGAGAGGGCTAGCGCCGGCCTGGCTGGAGGACCCGGCGGCCCAGCCGGGATGAAGTCCCAGCGGCCCAGTCGGAGGAGGCGACCCCGGCCTGGCGGGAGATGCTGACTGCGGGGAGCCCAGCCGGGGCACAGGCCCGACCGGGGTCACGGCCCAGCCGGGGCAGAAGCAGGAGCGGGGCGCCGGGGGGCTGCGGTGCCGGGATGGGCCGGCCTGGCTGGGGAAGGCGCCGGCCCACCCGGGCGGAAGCGGGAGCGGGGCGCCGGGGGGCTGCGGTGCCGGGATGGGCCGGCCTGGCTGGGGAAGGCGCCGGCCCACCCGGGCGGAAGCGGGAGCGGGGCGCCGGGGCGGAGGAGATGCGGCCCACGCCGGGGAAGACGCCTGGCAGCGGCCCAGCCGGGATAAAGAACTGGCCAGCCCAGCCGGGGCTTGCTGTGCCGGCCCAGGTGGCCATATGCCGGCCTGGGTCTCCTATTCCGGCCTGGACCCCTGAATGTCGGCCCAGATGCGCTATATGCCGGCCAGGGAAGTTATATTCCAGCCCAGGAGACTATATTCCGGCCCAAGGTTGCTGGTTAAGTGTTTTTAATATTCCTGCATACATAACTTGATATATAATGAATATATTAATCATAATAATAAAGGGGTACTTTGGTATACCCGGGGTTATATCCCCGACATTAGCCCCCGAGGCTGTGGAGGACTCGCAGAGTCGTGCACAGGCTTCAACAAAAATATACCAAAGTCCCAAACCTGCATGCTCATAAAAAATGATATGCTAGCCTGCACAGGCCAATTCTATCTCATGCCATTATAGGCAATGTCATGATTGACATGAACTCATATATATGGTATGCTAGCCTTCGCGGGCTATCTCAAAATACTATTGTGCCCTCTTTGGCTATATCGACACTTTGCCTCCTGGGCTATGTCTCATCAACATCGTCTACTTCGATAATGCCGGAATACTGCTTTGCCTTCTTTGGTCATATCGATACTTTACCTCTTGAGCTATTTGCCTCTTGGGCTACTCTGCCTCTTGGGCTACTTTTGCCTCTCGGGCTACTTTGCCTCTTGGGCTACTTTTGCCTCTCTGGCTTTATATCGACACTTTGCCTCTCAGGCTATGTCTCATCGACATTGTCTGCTTTGACAATGCCGGTATACTGATATGCCTCTCGGGCTGCTTTGCCTCTTGGGCTGCTTTGCCTCTTGGGCTGCTTTGCCTCTTTATATCGACACTTTGCCTCTCGGGCTATGTCTCATCGACATTGTCTGCTTTGACAATGCCGGTATACTGATATGCCTCTTGGGCTACTTTGCCTCTTGGGCACTATATCGACACTTTGCCTCTCAGGCTATGTCTCATCGACATTGTCTGCTTTGACAATGCCGGTATACTGATATGCCTCTTGGGCTACTTTGCCTCTTGGGCACTATATCGACACTTTGCCTCTCAGGCTATGTCTCATCGACATTGTCTGCTTTGACAATGCCGGTATACTGATATGCCTCTTGGGCTACTTTGCCTCTTGGGCACTATATCGACACTTTGCCTCTCAGGCTATGTCTCATCGACATTGTCTGCTTTGACAATGCCGGTATACTGATATGCCTCTTGGGCTACTTTGCCTCTTGGGCACTATATCGACACTTTGCCTCTCAGGCTATGTCTCATCGACATTGTCTGCTTTGACAATGCCGGTATACTGATATGCCTCTTGGGCTGTGCCATCGCTGGGCACTTGTTAGTATGCAAAAATGATAAGACATGTTAATATGCTAAACCGGGATACTCTATGAAACCGGATATGATAAGAGATATGATGCTTGTTAACTTTGAGATCGATGTCTCGATATATTACTATGCCAGAATTGGCGATAACTGAAAGGATTACAGAATGCCGTGATATGCTGGCATGCCGAAATAAACGGCGATATGAGTTATTGATAGATGCCTTGATATGCTGGCGAACCGAAATAAACGGTGATTGGGGGATTTTGGTTTGATGCCATGATATGCCGGCATACTGAAACTTTGCTCATGCCACGATATGCGGGTATACTGAAATTTTGCTCTTTGCCATGATATGCTGGCATACTGACATTTTGCCATGATATGCTGGCATACTGACATTTTGCCATGATATGCTGGCATACTGACATTTTGCCATGATATGCTGGCATACTAAAACTTTGCTCTTGCCACGATATGCCGGCATACTAAAACTCTTCTCATGCCATGATATGTTGGCATATTGAAACTTTTCTCATGCCATGATATGTTGGCATATTGAAACTTTGCTCATGCCATGATATGCCAGCATACTGAAATCTTACTCTTGCCCTGATATGCCGGCATACTAAAAATCTTACTCTTGCCATGATATGCCGGCATACTGAAACACATATGACTCAAGATATCACTTAATAACCTGATGTGCTAACAAACTGACATACCTGAGAACTGAGACTTTGAGATATGCTGGCCAAGATGTAAAGATATGCTGGCTGGGACATAAAATATGCCGGCCAGGATACAAAATATGACATATGCCGGTATACTGAAATTTTGCTCTTTGCCATGATATGCCGGCATACTGAAATACCTGAGACTTTGAGATATAAACTGAAGCCCTGGTGGTATAATAGTAATTTCTTCTCTGTAACGGCAATATGGAGAGTCATAGCCGGGTAATAGACATATATATAATGAGATATCCAATCTGCTCTGTAGTCATACTAAGAGACATAGCAATGGTCATAGCACTTGGCATATTGCAATCTAGCATATAGAGTTTGGCATATAGCCCATAGTACTCGGTACATAGTATATGACATAAAGCATTTGGCATATAGCCTGAGATATAGCAATTCGACATATATGCTAACTTGGCAACTCACAAGGAAGAACTAGGCACTCATGGGCCGGCATATAAATGCAGACATACTGCAACTGGCATATAAGCAAATTTGGCATCTCACAACAGATATTTGGCACTCATGTGCCAGCATATAATATAGCATGTAGAAACTGGTACTAAGATAGGCATATAAGCTGATTTGACTGTAAACTTGCAACAACTAGCACATGGCATTCAACATATAAAAACTGGCATACAAGCCTTGGCATATGACAGCCGGCATATAACACATAGCATATGGGATAAAGCATTTGGCATACAAGCAGATACTGAACTTGATATGTTAACTGGCATACTGAATCTAGCACTGTAGCAGATATACCAATTGGCATATGCAAAGACATATAACTTGACACAACATCTTGTTGTTGGCATATGAAACCAGCATATAACATGCCCAGATGAAACTTTGCATAAGACTACAGACATATAAACTGATACTAAGGATACTCTTTGCAGCAGGCATATGTAGTGATTTGGCATATAAACAGACATACAGGAGGAAACTAAGAAGCTGATATGCTAGCATGCAAACTAATATATACTGGTACAGTACTTGAGAAGCAACTTGCTGGGCTTTAGCCTAGCCCCCGAGCTATTTTTTCTATTACGGGGACATTAACTTTCAGATAAGCTAACCAGGATATGGAGTAAACCAGCATAAATACTTACTTGCACCGTTGAAGAAGTTTGAAGTACCAGCAGATGCTCGAGGCGAAGGCGGAACAGTCCCTGGTACAACAAACATAGAATATGCCGGCCGTGACATAAGATATGCTGGCCAGGACACAGGATATGCTGGCCAGAACGCAGAATATGCTGGCCACGACACAGGATATGCTGGCCGGGACACAGAATATGCTGGCCGGGACACAGGATATGCTGGCCGGGACACAGGATATGCTGGCCGGGACTCAGGATATGCTGGCCGGGACACAAAATATGCTGGCCGGGACACAGGATATGCTGGCCGGGACACAGGATATGCTGGCCAGGACACAGGATATGCTGGCCGGGACTCAGGATATGCTGGCCGGGACACAGGATATGCTGGCCGGGACTCAGGATATGCTGGCCAGAGGAAGCCGAGTGCTGGCCCAGAGATGCCGATGTAGATCCGGGACAGCCGTATGCTGGCCCGGGCGAGTTGAGGTCAGCCCGGGAGTTGAAGAAAGCCTGCTGTGCTCGAAGGCGTTGCTGATGTCGAGCCCCCGAGCAGATGAAGAAGATCCCGTCCGGATGTACTCCTACCAGCGCCTTGATCAGCATATGCCATAGGATGGCTTAAATGGGGGCCGACTGTACACTGGTGGATCCGGGAGAGGGAAGGCTCGGTAGAGACCGAGCACAGAAGTCACTGCTAACACATCGAGCTACCCAGGTTCGGGGCCCTCGTGAGGAGGTAACACCCCTACTCCTGCCTGTCTGATCTATATGAGCTTCATATGAGAGCTACAATGGTGCTCCTTGAGCTGTATATCTTGCCTATCTAAGGCTGCACTGGGCAGGAGCTAAACAGCTAGTGCTAGAGAGCTCCCATGGAGCGAGAGAGAATGAGCCTCCTTTCTAGAGTCGGCAGCTCGTTCCCCCTGGTGCCCCTTATATAGGGTGCCCAGGGGACAAGGGATGCCCCACTGCATAGTGCACCTGCACTGTAACTGAGTTGACTACTGGGGTCTTGTCACACTATAGCCTGCATCAGCACGGTACCATCCTCGGTACTGTGCGCTGCGTCATGGTCGTGGGCTAGTCCCATCGATGTCTGTACTTGGAGTCCTTGCCTTCGTCTTCTAGCGTGTGTCTTCAGGATCACCATGTCATCAGTCTTATCCTCCTCCTGAGGATAAGACTGACTAGGAGAGGAGGGATATGCTGGTCTGAGCCAATGAGCGTCCCAAGACCAGCATACGGCGGTAGAGATCATGCCAGTCCGAGCCTAGAGGCGTCCCAGGACTGGCACAAGGAGCTGGAGGCGATGCTGGACGAGGAATATGTCCCGGAGGGAGTCAATCCCGGCCCCGGAGAGGAGTAATCCGGCCCAGGGGTGAATATCTCGGCCTACCATGGGGATAATCCGGACTGGGCCAGGGATCCCTGCCTGGCCCAGCCGGAACAGTATGAATATGCCGGCCCGAGGGAATAAATCCCGGCCAGAGAAGAAGGCCCGCCGGGGCAAGCAGCAGCCCAGCCGAAGGGCAAGCTATCTCGGCCCAGCCGGAGAGGGCTAGCGCCGGCCTGGCTGGAGGACCCGGTGGCCCAGCCGGGATGAAGTCCCAGCGGCCCAGTCGGAGGAGGCGACCCCGGCCTGGCGGGAGATGCTGACTGCGGGGAGCCCAGCCGGGGCACAGGCCCGACCGGGGTCACGGCCCAGCCGGGGCAGAAGCGGGAGCGGGGCGCCGGGGGGCTGCGGTGCCGGGATGGGCCGGCCTGGCTGGGGAAGGCGCCGGCCCACCCGGGCGGAAGCGGGAGCGGGGCGCCGGGGCGGAGGAGATGCGGCCCACGCCGGGGAAGACGCCTGGCAGCGGCCCAGCCGGGATAAAGAACTGGCCAGCCCAGCCGGGGCTTGCTGTGCCGGCCCAGGTGGCCATATGCCGGCCTGGGTCTCCTATTCCGGCCTGGACCCCTGAATGTCGGCCCAGATGCGCTATATGCCGGCCAGGGAAGTTATATTCCGGCCCAGGAGACTATATTCCGGCCCAAGGTTGCTGGTTAAGTGTTTTTAATATTCCTGCATACATAACTTGATATATAATGAATATATTAATCATAATAATAAAGGGGTACTTTGGTATACCCGGGGTTATATCCCCGACAGGTTCCTCCATCCTCACCCCGCTCTCCTGGGGCGGTGTGCTACATGAGGTCTCCAGGCTCTACTCCATCCTCGCCCCAGGGACCTACGACTCCGACTCCTGCTTCCTTGGCGCCAGTCTCGGTCGTCCCCGACACCCCTGGGATTGGCGCTAGGGCTCATGGCCCTCGTCGTGCCCGTCAGTCCGCTCAGCCAGCCCAGCCCCCCCCCCCCACTACAGCACCCGTCTGGCTCGGTCTAGAGCGGATGGGGTGCTTGAGCCGACTGTCTCCGAGCAGGCTTCTCGGCGGGCGGCCGCCCGCAACCTGGACCCAGGTACCCCCTCATCAGATCTCCCTTCCCCTCCTTTCGGCTCTCGTTTTTCGATTCTAGATTCTGTGCCTGTGGACGACCTGGACATTGTAGCCTCAGACTGCAGCATTATATTTCGTGGGGAGCGCGGTCCTCGCTTGGAGCAAATTGCTGCGATAAAGGCTAAGGAGATGTATGAGGGGGCCCTAGCCGCTTCTCGTGCTCAGGTGGAGCGCGAGAGGGCAGGGGCCCCAGAACCTACTGGACCTGTGCAGGAGGCACCCGGGTCCAGTAATGGCGGCGCTCCTTTACCTAGCAGCGAGGCAGGCCCTTCCGGGACCTCCCAGGTGGGGGGGACACGGGGGCGACCTCCCTTGGTTCCGTCTAGGCCCTCGACCAGAGGTAGGGCTCGCTCGGTCCCTAGTAGGGGGACCGACCCCAATGTTGGTTCCCAATGAGTGCTCTCATTTGGAACCTTAGGGGGTTTGGGGCGCCGGGTCGACAACGGCAACTCAAGGAATACATGCGCCAGGAGAACGTGGACATTGTAGGTCTTCAAGAGACGATTAAAGAAAGTTTTCTGATTCACGAGCTCGAAGCTCTTAGTAGACACAAGTTTGCGTGGCACTAGACGCCGGCTTCAGGCCACTCGGGTGGTATCCTCCTTGGGGTGAAGGAGGACACCTTCGAGGTGGAGGATATGGACCACGGGGAATTCTTTGTGAGCATGGCTCTCACACATAGGCATTCTAACCTCAGCTGGGAGGTTATTATCGTCTACGGCCCCGCGGACCATAGTAGGTCCCCCGCCTTTCTCGCCGAACTAAAATCGAAGGTGGATCGATGCTCCACTCCAGTGGTGGTTGCGGGTGATTTCAACCTGATTCGATCCCCGGATGATAGAAGTTCGGGGAATATTGACTTCCCTAGGATGCGGATGTTCAATGATTGCATTGCGGATCTCGCTCTTAGGGAGATTGCGAGAGTGGGAGCGAGATACACCTGTAGTAATAATAGGGTAGATCCGATCCGGAGTGTGCTGGATCGTGTCTTCGTTTCGGTAGAATGGGAGATGGCTTTCCCACTCTGCTCGCTTCGGGCGGTTACCAGGATAGGCTCGGACCACTCCCCCCTCCTCTTCTCGTTGGGGGGTGGGCCTCCCCCGAGGTCGAACCGCTTCCACTTCGAGAACTTCTGGCTCTCCAAGCCAGGTTTCGTGGAGGCGGTTAACCTCAAGTGGGAGGCCGCAAGGCTTTCAACCCCGCGCGTGTTCAATGCGGTGGACGTCTGGCACCACTGTGCAAAGATGTCTCGCCAGTTCATGCGGGGTTGGGGTGCTAATCTCGGTGCGGAGCTTCGGCAGAGTAAAGGCATCATCCTTGGGAGGATACAGGCGCTTGATGCGACGTCAGACTCTGTTGGGTTATCCGCTGAGGAGTGGCTTCAGCGATATGCCCTTGAGGCCTCCATTATGGAGATCTACAAGGGGGAGGAGGTGTTCTGGCGACAACGGAGTCGCCAGAATTGGCTCCTAAAAGGGGATGCAAACACGGCATATTTCCACGCCATAGCTAATGGTCGTCGGAGGAGGTGCGCCATTCCCTGTCTATGGGAGGATGATAATCTTCTGGAGGATGCCAGAGATATCTCCAACCATATTTACTCCTTCTATAAGGAGCTATTCACAGCAGGGCCCCGCTCAGGGGTGTCGTTAGCTGAGAACTTCTGGCCAGATAGGGCTATGGTCTCGGCTGATGAGAATATGGAGCTGACTCTCCCATTCTCGCCCGAGGAGGTTAGAAGGGCGATTATGGAGATGAAGGCCGACTCTGCCCCGGGCCCAGACGGGCTCCCGGTTATCTTCTTCCAGAAATTTTGGGAGAAGATTCAGGTTGTGGTTATGCCGATGTTCCAGGAGTTCTACATTGGAACCTTAGTTATGTCTCGGCTTAACTATGGTGTGATTACCCTGATCCCCAAGATTGTGGGGGCCACGGATATCCGCCAATTTAGGCCGATTACAGTGATCAATGTCATACTATGGATTTTCTCGAAGGTGTGTGCTTCAAGGCTTGCTCCACTTATGGAGCGCCTGACGCATCCTGGCCAATTTGCCTTTCTAAAAGGCCGGTTTATCCATGATGGGATCCTAGCACTTCATGAGATTATCCATGAAGTTAAAGTCCGTCGCCTTAGGGGTGTGTTCTTAAAGCTAGACTTCCAGAAGGCGTATGACCGTTTGGATTGGACCTTCCTCCGACAGGCTCTCAGTCGGAGAGGATTCGATGACAGGATGATTAGCTGGATTATGCAGATTGTCATGAGTGGCAATACTGCTATTAACATTAATGGGGAGGTGGGCCCCTACTTTCGATCCTCATGTGGGGTGAGGCAGGGGGACCCTATCTCCCCGCTGCTTTTTAACGCTGCGGTGGACGTCCTTGCGGAAATCTTAGAGAAGGCTAAGATTTCCGGCCACATTTCTGGTGTGGTAGGACATCTTATTCCTGGAGGTGGGGTTACCCATCTCCAATATGCGGACGATACTATGATCATGGTGGAGGGGTCGGAGCTTGATCTGGTCAACCTCAAGTTCCTTCTTCTTTGCTTTGAGGCCATGTTTGGCCTCAAAATCAACTTCGATAAGAGCGAGGTTGTGGTCATGGGGTTCGGCCATGAGGAACAACAGCGGATTGCTGATAACCTCAATTGCAGGCTAGCGTCATTCCCTATTAATTACTTGGGGATGCCAATTCGGGATACTAGGATCCTCATCAAGGACTTGGATCCTCTAGTTGGGAGGGTTAAGTCTAAGGCTGAGCCTTCGCGAGGAAAGTTTACTTCCAAGGGAAGCAAAACTGTGCTCATCAACTCATGCCTAGCTA
The DNA here is from genome assembly GCA_007115705.1 of Dactylis glomerata. Lineage (NCBI taxonomy): Eukaryota > Viridiplantae > Streptophyta > Magnoliopsida > Poales > Poaceae > Dactylis > Dactylis glomerata. The sequence goes on from QXEO01000896.1 coordinate 374,946, forward strand.
GCCTCCCCATGTATGCTATGGGGCTGTACCTCCTCCTTGAGGGAGTGCACGGAGACTTTGATAAGGAGTTGTCGCGTTTTTTCTGGCAGGAGCGCAATGGGCGTCAAAAGTACCATATGGTTAAATGGGCAGATCTCTGCGCCCCCAAGGAATGCGGGGGCATAGGCATCTTGGCCTCTAGGCGCATGAATGTGGCCTTGATGCTGAAATGGGTCTGGCGGATTCTGAGAGATGACGGCGGTTTATGGCTACAGTTGGTTAAGGCCAAATATCTGAGGGGCCGGCCGCTTATGGCATGTGAACGGCGGGAGGGGTCTCAGTTTTGGAGATCCCTCCAAGTCATCAAGCATGAGATTAGGATGGGGGTATCCCACTCCATAGGAGATGGAGCGGGGACCCTGTTCTGGCTTGACTCATGGCTTGGTGGCCGACCTCTTAGATGGGACTTCCCACAACTGTTTGCCATTTGTTCCGACCCGTTGTTGCTTGTGGCCACCGCTGGCCATAGGATGTGGGATATTTCGTTCCGCCGGGTCTTTGGCCCGGAGGAAACTATTGCGTGGGAAGCGCTACGTGCTAGATTGCCCGACTCTCTCTCGGCCTCCCCAGACAGCGTTTCGTGGCACCTATCTCCTTCGGGGATTTTCACGGTTAAGTCCGCATATCGGGCCCTATGTAGAGGGCCTGTTTTGGCGTGGATGCCCCCATTGTGGAAGGCCCCACTTCCCCTTAAAACCAAGATATTTGTGTGGCAGTTGCTGCGGGATCGCCTTCCCACTTCGGTGGAGGTGGCAAAGCGTCATGGGCCAGGCAATGGCCGGTGTCCCCTTTGTGACGTCCCGGAGACGACTCATCACATTATATTTGCCTGTCCTGCTGCCCGCTTCTTATGGAGTTTCATTGCCGAGGCCCTAGGTCCTGAGTGGCAGGCCTTTGACCTTGGTGAATTCCTGGAGGCGCGTGCAAACCATACCGGTGGGAGGAGGCGCCTCTTCTGGCTCGTGTTTGCCGCGATGTCCTGGGCCTTATGGACTATTCGTAATAAAATGGTGATTGAACATATCTTCCTAAGGCGGGCATCTGACTCTGTTTTCAAATTTTTGGCCTTTCTGCAGCAGTGGTATCCGCTCTGTAGGCAGCAGGACAGGGAACGGCTGGACAGCATGCTGGAGGATCTTCTATTGGCGGCACGCCAATTATCTACGCAGTCTAGCCGTTGAGGTGCTCTACACGTCACATGGGAGCTGTATCTTTCTGCTTTGTCTTCTTGGGCATGTCTGTGCTGTGGCCCCAGCAAACCTTTTTCGCTTTTGCTATGTTGAATACTTAAACTTTGTATGGTTATGGTTGCTTTATTTATAAAGCGGGGCGAAAGCCTGTTTGGTCGAGGGAGTATCTATTAGATACTTAATGGTTGAATGGTAAGAAACATACCTTATATTGAGATTAGCTCTATTTCCTTGATTCTTCTTTAACAAGGTTGGTCATATACCATGTTTGTTATGACACCTCAAGTTTCCTACATTATCGGAAAAACTGTTTGCTAACAAGACGAGCACCGAGAGCTAATCTCCGATCACACAAACAGATGTGTGATGTCTTATTAATTAGTCAGTGGCGTTGCGGCTTCTTACGGAGTCTGTTGGCGCTGCTACCTCCTCCAAATCGTGGTCAATTTGGTCCTGCTTGATCTCGCCCTCGCCCTTGCTGGCTATAAGCACATCCGTTGGTGGCGCTGCCTCATACGATTGTAATTTTTGTTGGTTTGGTTACAGTGCAACCATCATTGTACTAGGTAGCTACAAGAGTGCTTGTTTTGGATATTTATTTTGCTTTTATTTTGCAGGTATGTGCAAACCGAGTGTTTGTACAAATAGGTGATGAGATATATTGCATGTAATATGTCGAGCAACAAATCCTAGAGGGATCGCGATTACAAGGAGTTAAGAGTTATGGTTAGTCATGTGCTTTTACAAATACCATATTGTAGCCAAAATGTGAGGCATTATATCCGTTCATGGTCTATACTGCTCATCTTGTTTAGTGGAACTATTGTCAACTGTATACATTCCATCAACCGCACAGAAAGTTAATGCTTAATTGTTTTTAATCTCCCGTATTTCTATCACTCTCTTTTAGCCGGTAAATTTATCATATGATTTGGTGTGCTTCGCTACCATTTAGCACTGAAACAGTTTGTGCCTCCCATTCTCACATGATTTCTGTACATGAAGATTCAGGCATGTCCCTTTTTTCCTTTTAGCAAACTTGTAAGTGAATTACTTGCGGTGCTAACTTTGTCAAAATCTTACTTATAATTTGGTTAGGCTTTCTTTTCTATTGAATATTTACTTATAATTTGCAAAACCGAGAACTAAGTTGTGTATAAAGCATCAGATACACCATGCTGCTTAACCAGCTTTTGGTCTGCAGTAGATTGTGTGGTGTATATTATGCTTTTGCCATTTGGGTTGTTTGCCTCTTTCACGTGTTCTTTATTTTCTTACCCAAGTGCTGGTCTGGTGGTGTTGGGATAGTTGGTGGCACAATGGTCCTAATCTGTTTTCGGTACCACGCACAAGAATCGTATGTATTCTCACCCCTTGCTTCCTATTATCGAGTTCCTCTATGTTATTTTTCCTCCGCCTTGTTGTCCAGTTCTTTGCTAGTTTCTTGCCCTCCCGCCTGCAGCATCTTTGCCCCTGCACTCCAGGTTGTTTTGGCTGCTGCCTATGCCTCCTACAGGATTATTACTATGACAAGCCAAGTTTCTAGCTCCATTTCATTTGTTGAATTGTCTGTCTTGAGTTTTTGTTTTGTCATGAAAAAATGCTATGTCATGAGGATTTATTATATTTATATATATATATATATATATATATATATATATATATATATATATCTGACTCTTTGGTTATTTCAAGTAACATTGTTGCTTTGTTCTTGAAATTTTGTATCGATCTCAGACATATCACATATGTACATCATTCTTTTGTTCTTTCTATATTTCCAAAAGGGTGAAGCCCCAGTTGTGCATATGTTTTACCCATAAGCAGTGTTCCACCTTATCTGTTGAGGACCTTGCTATTTTTTGCCAGACAACGAGATAAACTCCATCCATTAGTGTCCTCTAGAGATACCTAGATTTTGGAAACAACTATTCTCCAGATGGATATCAAGCTATTCAGTATAGTTTGTGTATTTTTTTACCACTTACATGCTAAATGTGATTGAGTCCAAGCAATCAATTTTCCATGTATAAGACATTGTTTGAGTATATTTCTTTGTTCAGTTCAACCTGTTTTGAAATGCAATGGTACAATTCTATTTGCATTTAAACTGAAAATGCATATTTATGTAACTTGATCGGAGACAGGTACCCCCACAAACTATATTTTTGTAGGGGCTTTTGATCTCAAGAACCAGTGATGCCCAATTTGATCAAAAAATTGCATTCTTATATGTATACTATTTGATCAAAAGTTTCTCTAGCGTGAAAACTTCCTTTTTGGTGCTTGAAGCACAAGTTATACATCCTTGTTCTAAAACGATATCTCGGCACCCTCCAGCTTGTGTGATATGTAATTTGTTTGCTTTAAGTTAGCAAGTTTAGTGTAACTATTTTTTTAGGGAATTAATAGAAGTAGGGGGTCACCGTTCCCCCAAAAAAACGCATCATATGAAGCCCTAGCTAGGGGATGTGACTGATTCTATGATATGCCTTATACTTGACCAATATTTTTTACTATAAAATATGTCGTAATGGTTGTTTTTATTTGAATTAAGGTGCACTAATCAAGTTTAGGTATAATGTACATATTAGAAATGACGAAGCATGGCATACCAAAGGTAAAAAAAAAATCCCAATTGATCCTAGAAGTCCACATGGTACTTTGATTCAGTAAGGTGATGGGAATGAAGTTCATTGCTTCCTACTCATTTGTTCTTAGTGCAATAGCAATGTAGCATGGCACCTAGCAAACCCAAACTAAACCTCATATAAATCGCATTATAATCGTTCATGGCGTGGCAAAGCGCATCATTCCTCAACAAGTCAACAGAAATACCTCACGCATACAAATAAAACACAAAACACGCCGCAAATAATTATTAATAGGACCGGAGGACAGCGCGGCGGAGCGCGCTAGGACCATCTAGTACTCAATTAAGTCACAGCCATGGCAACTATTAGTTAGCGAAGTTGCATCGAATGCAGATAACAACAAACATAGAAGGCATACAAGTCTTTTGCATAGCTGCTGCTACTTCAACACTCCTGGTAAGTTCTTGAATTCTTCAAAAATTATCGATGCTCCAGCTGCTCAGGCTCCGTCGCTGCATTGCCTTAACCAGGAAATGGGTCGCTCACAGAAAGATCAGACGCTCTGCGGTAGCTCCAAGCGCCTCGTGGACGTCCAAGAATCTCCAGTGCACACTGCTCCGCAGCCAACTTGGCAGTGGAAGCCAACGACTCGAGTTTGCCCATGGTTGCAGCCGCCGTAGCAGTATTCTTCACACCAGCAAGCACGAGCACAACCTTCTGCATCATCTGTCCATTCTCCAGAACCAACTTGAGGAATTCAAGCTCGTTGACCCCCGCGCTGAATTGGAACAGCACCACCTTCTTGAGGTGCGCCTCCACGCTTTCGATAGGATCAACCTCCTGCCAGAACTTGGAATTGAGCTCGGCACTAGCTTCAGCCGCTGCAGTGGTGTTGTCATCGTGGTTCTCCTGCTCGTTCTCTTCATCACTGTCATCACCGTTGTCGTCGTGATTCTCCTCGTTATCTTCATCACTGTTGTCCCCGCCTCCTCCTTCACAGGACGACTACAAAATCGAAGTGCATGATCAGTAAAATGTAGGGATGTGAATGGAGGGAGAAGAGGGTTACAACTTACGATCATCATGACGTGTAGCGTCTCGACTTGGGGAAAGCATCTCAAGAAACGGAGCATGGTCTTCACTTCCTTGATGACTCCAAAATTGACCTTCAAAGCCAACACCTTGACACTTGGAACCATAGCATTTGGGCTCCCATTTGTTACCCCAGCCTGAGAATCAATGCAGCGAACGAATAAGGACTTGATTAATTGAATTGAAAGCAAATCAAACCAGCATATGCGTCAAGATTAAATATGAAATGGTATATGGAAAGGGAAATTCGAGGGTGATACCGTGATGATGGTGTTGCCGATCTGAAGCACGTGGGTGGCCGTCTCCAAGTAGCCGAGCACGGTGAGCTGAGGAGAATGTCCAATCTTGACCCTGAGTGTTTGTCCTGTTCCACTTCCAGGGGCGTAGATGATAAGCCGCTGCAGACATGGGGTGTCGACCACGGCGAGCTCCTCCGCCATGGAGAACCAGAGCAGCATGCAGCAGAGGCTGGGACTGCTGATTTCGATGCGGGACGGGAAGCCGTAGCTGACAATGAAAGCAAGGATCTTGAGCTCAGGGCTGCAGGCGAGAAGGTACTCGAGGTCAAGCTCGTTCATGATGGTGTGGCAGATCCCGAGCTCCTGGAGGTGGGGGAAGACGTCGGGGCCGCGCGGGGGCACGGTAAGGCGAGAAGTGTCGGGGAAATGCCAGACGCCGATGTAGAGGCGGCGGAGCGCGGAGCAGCGGAGGATGGACGCCGGTAGTGGTATGTCGAGGGGCCAGGGGCGGTTGACGAGGACGAGGTTCTCCACGCCCTTGGCGGCGAAGAGGCGGAGCCACTTGGCGAGCGCTTCCTCCTGGGAGTCCATGAAGTTCCAGGTGAGATGGACCCAGCGGAAGGGGCCCGGGTGGGCGACGAGGACGCGCGATACGGCGGCGGCGAGGGCGCTCCAGTCCATGCCGTCTTCAAGGTCCACCCGCCGGATGAGGTGGCGGTCTTCGAGGACGCAGGGGGTGGAGCGCCAGATGTCACGCCAGCGCGGGGAGATCGCTGCGGTGCGGCCGTCGTCCTTGACGCGGAGGCGGGAGACGATGTTGCGCAGCAGGTCGTCGGGGAGTGCGCTGATGCGGTCCTCGCCGCCGCCGCTGCCGGCACTGTCGGAGGAGGGCGAGGACTTGTCGCAATCCGGGTCCAGGGCCGGGAACGGGGACTCCGGGAGGCAGGGATACACGATCTGAAGGATATGATCAGCCATGGCTCCTGCTAACGTCGATCGAGGGCGGTGGGAGCGAGGGTTTCTGCCGACCAGCGAAGCGAGGGAGGGGGACTGGACGGGAGTGGCTGGGGGGAGTGGGATTTTTATCTAGTGGCTAGGACCCGACACTTGTTAGGGTTTCGAGTTCGTGGGCCGGATGCAGGAGGCAGATGGGCCACCAGTGTTTTAATACTCCCCCTGATCCACTAAATTAGTGGCACTTACTATACTCCATCTTTTCTAAAAAGAGACTTAACTTATTAGACTCCATCCAATTCAAAATATGTGTCGGATAGTTTAGTATGATTTAATATAAAATTATATTAAACTAGAGACATTTCTTATGAATTTGTTAAACTAATAATGGTTGGGAAACCACGGATGGAGCTCAAGCTCCATCGAGGCCATTTAAATTTCAAAATTGACATTTGTAAGTTCAAAAAAATTATTAAAAAAATCCTAGTTATAGATAATATTGAACAGTATCAGTGTACAAAACCTTAATTAATTTTTTTATATAGTTTAGATTCCACAAAAATCATAAATCTGATTAACTTTCAAATTATGAAAATATGCACCGTTCATCGCACCCAGAACCACATTTTTTTTATTTTTTCTTAGCCAAAAATATAATAAATTTTGGATTAGTTTTGACACACCGGTAGATTTCATCATTATCTTCATCTAGGATTTTTTTTCACAACTTTTAAAAAAATACAAATATGATTTTTGAATTTTTCAGAACAACAACCTCCCTAATGCTTGGGAGCCATTTGTCCAATCCCTCTGATCAACTCCCAGTTGATTGGAGGAATATTTGTGCTTGCCAAGCTAGCAAGTGCATCAAGTGATTTGAGGACATAGAAAATACACGATCAGCGGAGAGGAAACTGCAGATCTGGAGGGAGGGCTTGATCATAGACGATCGTGCCGCACTAGCCAACTGATCGATGCCTAGTTCCACAAAGAGCAAAGTGTTGATTGACAGGTAAGCCAATCTTATATTATAGGACGGGGTATTAGCAAAAAATTGAACAAATTTTAACTGTACTAGCTTAATACTCGTGCGTTGCCACGACATAAGCAAAAAATAAACATTAAACCAAACAATTGTCCCAAATCTAAAAATATCAAACATGACCGACCAGCCACAATATATTGCTACATGGTAGCTATTAAGAAAATATCACAAGTTGAAAGCCACAATATGCATCTCAGGGATTTTTGTGCGTATAACTATCTCCATCCTAAAATATATCATATGTCTATCTCTCTCAACACATCGAGCTTTATGCACATCTTTAAAAATAAATACATATAAAATAATCACACACTACATAGACCCGTACCATGCATGTTGTGGTCGTGCTTTGTAGCTAGCTAAGAAGAGCCCCTCTCCTCATCCTTGTAGAGCTCGCCGATGCCGATTTAGGCGGCATACACATCCACACCTACATGAATATAACTGCATTTTTTTTAACAACTACATTGTCTTTGCTAAGAAGTATACTTATTGAGTCGAACAACTATATTGCCCATGTTATCGTGTGCACTTATCTACTTCTTTGCAATATTTTGGTAAAAGAAATTCAACACGAACTCTTTTGTTATCAGATAACATATGTAGAAATTTAAATGGGTTTGTTAATCTGATGGTTGGTCTAAACAACAACGATAGAGGTGGGGCATTCTCTCTCTCCACCATATGTTCCTTTTCTACTCCACCGCACATCCCTCTCTCTCTCTTACTCCTTTCAGTACCAAATCCATCGCGGCAGCATCTCAAAACAAAAAATCCATCGCCGCTGCAGCTAATTGATTGGAAGAAATAAATCATAGTGGAGCGGAGCGCTGCCGCTTCTGTTGGTAGAGAAAGAAACAGTGGAGGGCAGCAGCAGCTTTGCAGGTTGATTTTCTGAGCAGGCGCGTTGTTTGTGCGATATGCAGAGCCGAAGGCCGTTCTGGGCGCTGTTCCACCGGGACGACCGCAGGCACGTCTGTGACGACACGGCGTTGAGCCTCAGTGCCTTCCTGGCCTCATCCTCACATCCTCTCCATCCGCTACTCTCTCTCCCACGCGCAATCATGGACATGGATGGGGCAAATCTGCATCCTCTAGTCCTCTTCCCGCCGGCTGCGGCGGATGCATAAGGAGGAACGAATAGCCGTGGCGGGATCGACCCCCTCGTCGGTGAGGCGGGGCGGAGAACGTGGGGGCAGATTGGGCGGCGGCCGGGCAGCCGGCGGCCGTCAGCGGTGGAACAGGGGCGATGCGATGTTCATATCAAATCTTGCCAGGGACGGCGGCTTAATTTCTTAGTGTTTGAGGGGCTAAACTGCAAAATATACGACGACGTACGGCCTACCAGTCGTTTTTCAATTTTAATTGTACAGATAACCATGGTATATAATCCAGTGCTCTTGTTGGTTACCAGTTATCACAAGAGGTTGAGGATCTTAGGCACAACTTATTTTGATGGAGTATCCTAATACTACCCCATTCCAAAAAATAAGCCATGTAAATTTGACACGCAAAAAGAACCATGTATAAGTAAATACATTTTAATAACATACTTTATGGTAGATTTATTAATACAGATTTGGTGTCGTAAATGTTCATATTTTTTAAGACGATTATCACATTTATATATCGTTAAACTAATTTAAACTTATACGACCGTTGACTTTATTTAACTTAAAAATTAGGTCAGCGCGAATGCTTGTCAGCTTGGGCGCCGAGGGAGAGCGTCTTCGTGTGCATTCACCGACAGGAGCTATGTGCTTCTCTGGGAGGCGCATGTACATATCATCGTCGCAGGTCGCCTCGTAGCACGGATATAGTGTGCTCACGCTCTCGCGCGTGAACCACGTGGGTGGCTCGACGGCAAAGATGCAATTTCACTCCTATAAATTGAAGGTGAAAGGACACAGATGTCGCCTAGAGGGGGGGGGGTGAATAGGCGATATCAAATTTTACGAATGGCTTGAACAAAAGCGGAATTAAACTAGCGTTTATTTTGTCAAGCACACAAGACCTAAATAAACTAGGTTCACCTATGTGCACCAACAACTTATGCTAAGCAATACAAGTAAAAAGGTGATAGCAAGATATATGACTTCAAGCACGAAGGCTATCACAATGTAAAGTGCATAAATAAAGAGCTCGGGTATAGGAATAACCGAGGCACGCGGAGACGATGATGTATTCCCGAGTTCCTCCCTTGAAAGGGAGTACGTCTCGTTGGAGGGGTGTGGTTGCCACAAAGGCCTAACCAACGCCACAAAGGCCTCACCCTATTCTCCGGTGTGAGCTTGCGCCACAAAGGCCTAGCTCACTCTTCCACTAAGGGGTTCCTCAAGGCGGAACCGGGCCTTTACACAAATCTTGGGGCACGCATCCACAACTTAATTGGAGGCTCCCAAGGATAGCCACCAAGGCTCCACAAAGCCACAAAGCCGTCTAGGGTTCCAAGAACCCAAGAGTAATAAGCTCACAAACTTTCACTTACTCGAATCTCCGGGGAGAACTCAAACCGATGCAACCTATGCAATGGCAAGGGCACACAAAGTGCTCAAATCCTTCTCACCCAAATCTCACCAAAGCAACTAATGCTATGGAGAGATATGAGAGGAAGAACAAAGGAAATCCACAAAGAACTCCAAGATCTAAATCCACAAGAGGTTCCCCTCACTAAGAGGAGATTTTGATTGGTGGAAAGATAGATCTAGATCTCCTCTCTCTTTTCCCTCAAAAAGATGCAAGAATCATGGGAGGAATGGAGGAGGAAGGGCAAGCTTTGCAAAGTCAACAATGGAGGAGAGAGAAGCCCAAAACGTGTGCAGCCCAAGGAGGAAGAAGGGGTATTTATACCCCTCCACGAAAATCTGACCGTTACAACCACTTACACCGGCTAAAGCCGGTCTTAACACCGGCTATAGCCGGCCTGAAATATCCGGCCCTGGCCAGCAATAGCCGGACAAAAAGCCGGGTTGCAACAGAGACAAAATCTGGGCGGACCGGCTAAAGCCGGCCCTCAGACCGGCTAAAGCCGGTCTGACCGGCTATTTCCGGCCCCGGGCCGGCTATTTCCGCCCCCACTGAAACAGCAGAAATACCAAAACGAAAACGGCAATAACTTGAGCATCCGGACTCCGTTTTCGATGATCTTGGGCTCGTTGGAATCACCACAACGAGCTCTACAACTTCATCCATAGAAACATCATAGTCCAACAAGGGAGTATAAAACCAAATGATGAAAGGTTTGACCTCTCTACGAAGACAAACCGGTAAAACCTCCAAACATCAAAAACGCAATAAGAGTTTCATGCGAAATCCGTTTTTGATGAGCTAGAGCTTGTCATGGAAATAACCACAAGCTCTAGAACCTCACATGGATAAAATCCAAATAAGAATCAAGAAAGATGATGCCAAGTATGCAAAGGTTTGAGCTCTCTCCGAACGATACAATTAAGTTACTCACTCGAGAGCCCCTCTTGATAGTACGGCTACCGATCCTATGACCCAGTCTCACAACTAACACCATGAGACCGGTAAGAAAGAAACCCTAACACTATCATACCTTTGCCTTGAGCATTCCACTTGAGGTGGTTAATGACGATCTTGATCTTCTCAAGTTGGACCACCTTTCTTGATTGAGCTTGCTTGGTGAAGTCTTGCGGATTGCTCCCCCATACTCTACTATGGAAGAGACTCTCTTTAAGCATATCTTCACATATCCATGATCACAATATAGATGGCAAGCTTCAAGCATATGTTCTCTTCTAGTTGCTCATCTTGAACTTGCGCTTTGACTTGATCAATCCCCGAATCAATTCTTCTTTCTCCATAATGATGGTGTCTTGAGGATACACATGAGAGCTCACTCAATCTTATTCTTCAAGACACACTTGACATAAGCTCAACTCCCTTAAGACCAATCTTTGGATCACTCCTTGAATAACACCTTGGTCAACACATAATCTTCTTCTTACAACCTTGACTCCAACAAATGGTTCAAGCATTGTCTATGGACAAGTCCTACACATATGACTCAATACAACCATTAGTCCATAGGGATTGTCATTAATTACCAAAACCACACATGGGGCTCGATATGATCTTTCAATCTCCCCCATTTTGGTAATTGATGACAATCTCTTTGAGAGGGTTTATATAATGAATTCAAAGAACCAAAATGGTTGTACTAACATCAAATACTACAAAAGTATGTGATGCTAGTAAAACCACCATATATAGATCAAACTCCCCCACAATCTATGCACATGTGAATGATCTTGATTTCATTGCATATATTGCCAACCAAGGTTGTTGGTGGAGTTTCCACTATATACTCAACTATACAAAGCATGCAAGGCAAATGCTTAAGAACAAACCAAAGCATAAAAGCCAATTCCCTTTAAACTCTCGAAACTTCTCCCCCATTGGCATCCATTGCCAAAATGGGCAAAAAACTTAGAAGGCCAATATAGTGTGAGTTCCTCCAAAATGGTGTGCATATCCAAAAGAAATAAGTGAAGACACATGCACATATACAAAGACAAATATATGAAGGAAACCAAACTATATTGAGGATCAAAGATTGCAAAAAAAAATAAGATAACACGATGGATAAACTTCAACAAATGAAGAGAGCAATCAAACAATCCAAAGAACAAACTAAATAAAGATTTTATGATAAGATCGAAAAGGTGCTCTAAATAATATGAGGAAGCTCCCCAAGGTGTGTGCACAAAATATTCTATTGAGTTGAAGTATAAGGTGCACACACATGGAATCATCACTCCCTCAATATTATTCAAAACAAAATGATACCAAGTGAAATTAAATACTATGCTAACCGCAAAATGGTGCTTTAAATGAAATGAGGAAGCTCCCCAAGGTACGTGCAAAACATGGAATGTTTGTATTTGAATACAATTTACACAACATGGAATCCTCACTCCCTCAATAACATTTAAAACACAACCATTTGCAAGAGATCATAGAGAAGAAATTAAGCTTAACACTTGCATCAAAGAAATGGTTGAGCAAAAAGTAAGGGATAACATATAAAAGGCTCAACCAAGGAATGTGTGAGAGAAATGACACAACATATTATAAGACTAATACAAGGATTAGCATAGAGCATCCACATAGTCTTCAATGAATGATATTGCTTAGCATTCCATCCCAACACATAAGGTTCAAATAAGATATCAAATAATGAGATATCATCTCTCATGTGTATAAGTTTCTAAGTAGACAATATCACAAAGATAATTATCACAAAGAAACATGTACACACAAAATAGATACTAAGAATAGAACATGATATCCAAAATGAAGTCATGCAATATACCAATGAGATTTTTGCTTTTAAAGCATGGCCAAAGGCTTAATTTATCTTATTGTATATTGATGAACTTCAACCACCAACATGTCAAAGACATCGCAAATATCAACAAAGGAAAGAAGATAGTTGGGATGCTTTGATAAAAACAACAAGTATCAAAACGAAGGATACCAAACGGAAGAAATAAATTTGCAATTTCATCAATTTTGCACATGTGAGCTTATTGAGGAATTGATATGCAAAAAGATTGCTAAGTTGACATATATGGGATAGGAGAATCATGAGCATGATTTTTATATGTTCCCAATAATATGTCCTCATCTCAACTTGCTCACATTTGCAATAAAGAGGTTTCATTAGAATCCTTGCAAAAAGCACAACATTTGCAAATAAAGATTTTCAATGCCATAAAACAACCTACACAAGGTTGGATACTAGATAAGTATGCATGAAAAGATACTTGTTACCAAGATATTAAAGGTAGGATGTAGTAGATAGGAGTTCTTCAATAATCCTAGCTTGCCTCAAATTATCATTTAGTCACCACTTCATCCTTATTATTGAGACAAGAACCAATATATCTCCATGTACCTAAAACAAAGTTCAAGTACAAGATGGTCCCCAAACTCATTGGGTCCAAAGTAGTTAGAAACTACAACATATAGGACAAACTCCACATAAATATGTGCATATATATATGAAATTGAATTTCATGCACATCTTAGCCGATTTAGGATTTGATGGAGCTTCTCCTATATATTTGATTAAAGAAAGCAAAAGCATGCCATACAATATACATTTAGTAAATATGCATGCACAAGACTTTCAAGAGCCAAAGAAGATACAATTTGGACAAAACACCAAGAAGGACAAGCGAGCACACAAAATTGTGAAGCGACAAAAGGTTGTCCAAATTATATCAATGAATCAAATCAACACAAGATTGACTCCAAAGTTCAATTAGTGAACCAAGCAAAAGCCAATGAGCATAAAGCATAACTAAAACACACATGCTCAAAGACATATCTCATTTTAAGAGTAAGAAATAAATAATAAGGAATGAGATCACCAACTCCCAAAGAGAGCAAGGTTCAAACAAACAAACCAAACTCTCCATACTTTTTATGATGGCACACTAAGTACCAAAAAGAAAAGATTTGTCTTCCAACAAAAAACCAATACCAAATGAAATAAGCACAAAGAGTGTGTTATAACAAATATAGGAGAGCTCCCCCAAGATTAGTGCATCATTTATGATTTTGCATTTGAATATAAAATGCACACAAGTGGGATCATCACATTTACCTATATAGAAATAACCCAAAACAAGTTCAACGAAATCAAATGGAATAACAAAAGTCATGGAAGACAATGGGAGCTAACACAAATACATTTTTGGCTAGAGATAGGGCAATTAAAAGCAATAGCCAATGTGAAGATGATCAATATACATATCCCACATGATATAGTACCAATTGTCCAAGAACAAGAGGTATTTGGATTTATTTCCCGGTGGTAGTTTACATATAAATCCAAGATCATATTCACAACAAAGAAGCATACAGAGAAGGATAAGAATTAATCACCATGCTCAAGAAGATATTCTTGATAGACTCAAATAGCTAAACAATCACGCAAAGCAATGATTAAGATAACTTGAAGCAAATGGTTTTCCAACTTTGATGTAGCATTCCATATTTTAGGAAAACCCTATCAAGAAAGTATCTCACAAATAAGATCCAAAACAAGAGGAATAAACAATTTCGCAAATTGGAACTTGTTTGAGAAAACATGCCACATAGAAGCAAGATAATTTACAATATCAACACTATGTGACACAACCTCAAATATACACATTATATTGGTTAGTAGTATGCACAAAGCATATTACTCCCCCATAATATGATAAAACATTTATTTTCACAAGAGGCAAATAAAATCCAACAAGATGATTAATGGACATTATAGAATTTGAATTTCTCATGAGAATGACATACCACATAGAAACTAGATAATCTTTAAATATCAACACTAAGTGGTATTACTCATGTACACACATTTTTAGGATTGTGAAGTGCAAAGCATATCACTCCCCCAAAATTGGATGGTCCAATAATCTCTCACAAGAGCCAAGTAAGATAAAATGAGATGCAAAAGGCTCAACAAGAACAACCGTACATGGTGTGCAAACCAACATGCACATACTTGATTACTCAAAATGAAGCAAGTAGAAAGCACAACATATACAAACACATGCAGGATACAAAACCCAACACATGTAAAGGGGCGAGTAACTTTCAATGTAGATAAGTTGAATACATGTTACCGCAAGGAGGAACATTGGATATATGATAGACACAAGATAATCCAATTGACTTGACTTGATAAAATATAATTGATGAAGATCCCTTAATTCTTCATGATATGGCCAAGTCTCCAATGCCCTCCACCAACACCTATTGTTTAAGTAATGGCTTGTTGGTCCCCAACCAAGTTGGGTCCTAAGAAGTTAGAAACAATAGGTTTGGCAACCCAAATGGTTCTTTTCTTGACACCACTTTGAGCGCCAACAAATTTGGCAAACACATTGCCAACCTTATCCTTGCAAAGTGAATAACCATCTTCAATTATGATAGGGTTGGATGAGTTACCACTAGTGCATGAAGAAGATAGGTGACCCTTCTCATGGCATATGTAGCAAGTTCTTTTCTTCACCTTCTTCTCACTTGATTTCTCCACAAGGAGAGCATTAGCTTGATTATTCTTGGGAAGTGACCTTTCTTCAACTTGAGGTTGAGCAAGGGCTTGAACTTGAGGCCGCTTCCCTTGTTGCTTCTCACTAAGTGCCTTTTTCTTCAAAGGGCAAGATCTAACATGGTGCCCTTCAATTTTGCACTTGAAGCAAACAATCTTGGCCAAATTCTTGACTTGTTCTTGGCCCTTCTCCTTCTTGTATATTTTGGACTTCTTCTTGTAGTTAAAGATAAATCCAAGTCCACTCTTGTCATTGGGGGATTTTTGCACACTCAAGATCTTATTGAGTGTGGACTTCCCTTCATGACGTTTTTCCAAGTCTTTCTTCAATGAAGTAACTTGGGCCTTGAGCTCTTTGATTTCCTCTACATGGTTAGTGACAACACAAGTACTAGAGGAAATAGAGGCTACATTGTTAGAGCAACAAGGCAAGGAGGGTAATTCATCACTAGATGTAGAAATAGTATGAGTGGATGAATTACTAGTACTAGCACATGGCAATATTGCATTTTGGGAAATAGTGCTAGTGCCCACATGAGGCTCACAAGATGTTACCTTTGTAGATATAGCCTCATGAGCTAACTTTAGGCGAGCATGGGACACTAGAAGATCCTCATTAGAGCTAGATAGCTTTTCATGAATTTCTTCCAATTTCCCATACTTGCTAGTTATCAATTCAAGTTGAGCCCTTAGCTCAACATTCTCCTTCAAAATAGATGCTTCACAAGAAGTAGAGTTAGTAGCACATGCATCATTATCATTATGAATAGGAGAAGGCAACTTGGCAAGAGCGAGGTCACGTTCTTTAGTGAGTTTAGAAATAACTTCATTACATGACTCCTCAATGGATTCAAGCTTCTCCTCAAGAGAAACCCGAAGCTCTTGCTCTTCCTCTAGAGCATATTTTAAATCATGGATATCATTGGCATACTCACGCTCAAGAAAAAACATATTATCAATTTGTTCTTCCTTCATCTCAATGAGTTTCGTGCTCTCAATAGCACAACTCATGTCTTCTTCATTTTCCTCATCCTCACCATTGTCCTCAACATTATTATTATTTGAAGACCTAGCCATAAGGCATATGTTGGAACCGTGAGAAGAAGAAGATGAAGAAATACTTAAAGCTCCATTCAAGACCTTGTCTTGGCCCAAAGACTCTTCGGTTTCCTCTATATGGTAACAAGAGGAAATAGAAGCATTTGTATCATGGCAACAAGACAAAGCAAGCATATCATCATGAGATTTATTCAAGAAATTTACACATGATATGCAAGGACTATCAACACAAGCATGAAAAACATTTATGGGGCTACAAGTGTTTAAGTCCAAAGATGAAGCATTGCAATGAGATAGAGATGAAGGATCATCAAAAGTAAGCATACTATCACCATTGCAAGTTTCATCACCACTCACCATATCATTACCTTGTGTCTTGCCACACTTTGGTGAAGTGGATGAAAGTTCATTGCGGCCGGAAGTGGAAGGAATACAATCATCCCCAATAATCTTGGACACACCATATTTTTCTTGAAGCTTTGTCCATATCTCATGAGCGCTCCAAAAAGGCGTGATGGAGAAGGTAACTACATCGCTCAAAGCATTAACAATCACATGAGTAGCTTGAGCATTGAGATACAAGTTTTTCTCATCCTCTAAAGATAGATTTTGAGTATCTTTTGGAGGAGAAAAACCCGCATCTACAATTCGCTCCATAGATGGGTCCATGACCCGAAAATAATTAAGCATGTGAATTTTCCAAGTATCATAATTTGTGCCATCAAATATATAAGTGTTATTGTGCACTAATCCCCTAGCCGACATCTTTGCTCTCAAGGCGGTGAAGCCTAAAATGAGAGACCGGGCTCTGATACCAATTGAAAGGACACAGATGTCGCCTAGAGGGGGGGTGAATAGGCGATATCAAATTTTACGAATGGCTTGAACAAAAGCGGAATTAAACTAGCGTTTATTTTGTCAAGCACACAAGACCTAAATAAACTAGGTTCACCTATGTGCACCAACAACTTATGCTAAGCAATACAAGTAAAAAGGTGATAGCAAGATATATGACTTCAAGCACGAAGGCTATCACAATGTAAAGTGCATAAGTAAAGAGCTCGGGTATAGGAATAACCGAGGCACGCGGAGATGATGATGTATTCCCGAGTTCCTCCCTTGAAAGGGAGTACGTCTCGTTGGAGGGGTGTGGTTGCCACAAAGGCCTAACCAACGCCACAAAGGCCTCACCCTATTCTCCGGTGTGAGCTTGCGCCACAAAGGCCTAGCTCACTCTTCCACTAAGGGGTTCCTCAAGGCGGAACCGGGCCTTTACACAAATCTTGGGGCACGCATCCACAACTTAATTGGAGGCTCCCAAGGATAGCCACCAAGGCTCCACAAAGCCACAAAGCCGTCTAGGGTTCCAAGAACCCAAGAGTAATAAGCTCACAAACTTTCACTTACTCGAATCTCCGGGGAGAACTCAAACCGATGCAACCTATGCAATGGCAAGGGCACACAAAGTGCTCAAATCCTTCTCACCCAAATCTCACCAAAGCAACTAATGCTATGGAGAGATATGAGAGAAAGAACAAAGGAAATCCACAAAGAACTCCAAGATCTAAATCCACAAGAGGTTCCCCTCACTAAGAGGAGATTTTGATTGGTGGAAAGATAGATCTAGATCTCCTCTCTCTTTTTCCTCAAAAAGATGCAAGAATCATGGGAGGAATGGAGGAGGAAGGGCAAGCTTTGCAAAGTCAACAATGGAGGAGAGAGAAGCCCAAAACGTGTGCAGCCCAAGGAGGAAGAAGGGGTATTTATACCCCTCCACGAAAATCTGACCGTTACAGCCACTTACACCGGCTAAAGCCGGTCTTAACACCGGCTATAGCCGGCCTGAAATATCCGGCCCTGGCCAGCAATAGCCGGACAAAAAGCCGGGTTGCAACAGAGACAAAATCTGGGCGGACCGGCTAAAGCCGGCCCTCAGACCGGCTAAAGCCGGTCTGACCGGCTATTTCCGCCCCCACTGAAACAGCAGAAATACCAAAACGAAAACGGCAATAACTTGAGCATCCGGACTCCGTTTTCGATGATCTTGGGCTCGTTGGAATCACCACAACGAGCTCTACAACTTCATCCATAGAAACATCATAGTCCAACAAGGGAGTATAAAACCAAATGATGAAAGGTTTGACCTCTCTACGAAGACAAACCGGTAAAACCTCCAAACATCAAAAACGCAATAAGAGTTTCATGCGAAATCCGTTTTTGATGAGCTAGAGCTTGTCATGGAAATAACCACAAGCTCTAGAACCTCACATGGATAAAATCCAAATAAGAATCAAGAAAGATGATGCCAAGTATGCAAAGGTTTGAGCTCTCTCCGAACGATACAATTAAGTTACTCACTCGAGAGCCCCTCTTGATAGTACGGCTACCGATCCTATGACCCGGTCTCACAACTAACACCATGAGACCGGTAAGAAAGAAACCCTAACACTATCATACCTTTGCCTTGAGCATTCCACTTGAGGTGGTTAATGACGATCTTGATCTTCTCAAGTTGGACCACCTTTCTTGATTGAGCTTGCTTGGTGAAGTCTTGCGGATTGCTCCCCCATACTCTACTATGGAAGAGACTCTCTTTAAGCATATCTTCACATATCCATGATCATAATATAGATGGCAAGCTTCAAGCATATGTTCTCTTCTAGTTGCTCATCTTGAACTTGCGCTTTGACTTGATCAATCCCCGAATCAATTCTTCTTTCTCCATAATGATGGTGTCTTGAGGATACACATGAGAGCTCACTCAATCTTATTCTTCAAGACACACTTGACATAAGCTCAACTCCCTTAAGACCAATCTTTGGATCACTCCTTGAATAACACCTTGGTCAACACATAATCTTTTCTTACAACCTTGACTCCAACAAATGGTTCAAGCATTGTCTATGGACAAGTCCTACACATATGACTCAATACAACCATTAGTCCATAGGGATTGTCATTAATTACCAAAACCACACATGGGGCTCGATATGATCTTTCAGAAGGTGTTCCGCAGCCGCACTCGCTGCTCCGAGGTCATCAAGGAGTAGTGGCGCGCAATCTCCAGCTCATGTGGGTAGCCCTCTAATTGCGGTGGCACCGGAATTCTATTAGGGTTGAGGTGCCACCCCTCTGGTATCTTCATGTCGGGAGATGCGCGTAGGATCGCCACTGGCGCTCGCACGCAAAAACCCAAAAGTGCAACCTGCACCACTGCTTGCGGTCCACGCCTGCCGTAGCCGCATCAGCGCGTTGAACTTGTTGTCGCCGCAATGTTGTTGTTGCAGCGTTGATGCGATGAGGATGCGCGCGTCAGAGCCACGTCGGCGTGATTGAAACCGCTCGAGCCACCATGGCGTCGGTGTGCACTGTCGCGGGAGCTCCCTTCGTCGTTGCCGCATCCACCACCAAATAGCAGCATCCAATTGGGCATGGTGGCGTGGATGGTTTCGGCGATCTGGTTTTCACGCGGTGGATCGACGTTGATGTGTGGAGAGTTGGCTAGGGTTTGTGCGTGATAATGGAGAGAGAGAAAGAGAGAGAGAGAGAGAGAGAGAGAGAGAGAGAGAGAGAGAGAGAAAGGACATTTGTTCCTTTCTACTTTTTGATTTACAATGACATGACTATGTTTTGTGTGAACTAATATTTGAAATATATGCATTCAGGCTTAAGTTCACAGGTGAAGGGGTTTTCATGTGCAAAAAGAAAGATGGTGGAATCGCCTGCCAAAAATGGGCGAGTTCGGCGCAAAGGCTGGTCCACCGCCGGACCATCCGGTGGCAGACCGGGCCAGACCGGCGGAGCCGCCGGACTGCTGTTCTGAAGCGTCGTTCGGCGGGCCGCCGGATCCGCCCGGTCAGCCGCCGGGCTCCCGGCGAGATGTCCGGTCCCGCCGGACCGTCCGCCGGACCGTCCGGCCCAGAGGCCGGCGGCGCCGAACTTACCGCCGGTTCTGCGTCCCTGCCCTCCTCCAACGGCCAGATTCCCACCTACCTATAAATACCCCTTCTCCCAGATGGGGTAGGGTTAGAACTTCACCAACCATTGTTCATCCTTGAAGCTCTCACCTACCCCCATTGCAAAAACACCAAATTCCATAGATCTCCCCTTCTAGCCAACCAAAGCTCTTGATCTTTGGAGGATTGAAGGAGGAGGCACCGATCTACATCTTCACCAAAGGAATTTCATTTCGACCTCCATTTGCTTGGAGGATTTGCACCTTGGGGATCTTGTGACCCTAGGTGTTGTAATTGGTTGATTGACTTGTCTTTGTGGTGATTCTTGCCTCCGTGGCTTTCTTGGGAGCCTCCAATTGAGTTGTGGAGTTGTGCCCCAAGCTCCGTGTAAGGGATTCGTGGTTCCCCCAATACCACCGCTTAGTGGAAACGAGCTAGCCTCCGTGGCTTGCTCACCGGAGAACAAGGTGAGCCTTTGTGGCGTTGGTCGACTCCGTGTCACCACACCTCTCCAACGTAGACGTACTTCCCCTCAAAAGGAAGGAACTACGGGAATACATCCTTGTGTCTCCGATCTCCACTCTTCGGTTATTTCTTTCCCTTACTTGTATCTTGCTAGTTACTTGTTTACTTGCATGCTTGCCACTTATAGGAAATTCACCTAGTTGCACATCTAGTGAATTTACTTTGTGTCAAGCCTTAAATTTGAAAAAGATTAAAAAATGACTTAGCGCCTATTCACCCCCCCCCCCCCTCTAGTCGCCCGTACCGATCCTTTCAATTGGTATCAGAGCCTAGTGCTCTTTGATTGGGCTTATAAATATTATATGCATAATACTACTATATGATACTCTCTATTATGACCAGCTTTCCACAATGGAGGTTTCTTAGTGTGGTATCCTAGGTACTTTGCTTATGTGGCACTATATTAAATAAGGAAAGAGAATGGTATTGTAGCTTAGCTAAGATACAACACTTGCACGAGTTCATAGACAAAAATTATTTCTTGTCCAATTGTATACATGCATGAGAACAAAATCATTAATTAAGAGACAACCCTTAAGAGACAATGCATTGGAGAAGTTGTATCATAAGTTTTAATTACTCCTATGAAAATGTGCTAAAAAACTATGCATTATGAAAGGCCTTATCTTTAGCTTGAAGCCAAGATTTTTCTGTAAGACTTTAGCCGTTCATCAGCTTTCTTTCTCTTCTAATATAACACATGCCGCGTTCCTGTATAGTTCGAAAAAAAAACAATTAATACTTCTATAATGAGGTTTGTGATCACTGAGAATGAGGATGCCGACATGTGCACCATTTCAGCCGTATGCCGCAACAAGGTCTCCGTGATAAGAAACGAACTGGTGCATAAATTAAGACTACAAATTACATCAAGTGCATAATCTATCTTCGGTCGCATGCTACGTTCCAGTCAGATCGTGGAAAATCGTAGTTGTATCAGCCTGAACTCGGTTCATGCAAGCCGACTGTCATGTACTACTTCATGTGGATACTGAAACATGAAACTGGCCTCGAAGTTCAGCCATCAAAGGGGTCGCTCGCTGAAAGATCAAATGCTCTGTGGAAGCACCAAGCGCTGTCTCTTACAAAGTAGAAATTCTTCACCACTTTTCAGTAAACTATTTTAGTAATAAGTTTTGAGTAAAAATAAACATTCACTGAAGAAAACTGGTAATATTTTTAACACATAATAGTGAACATTTACTTGAACATTTTCTGACAAACAAATGAAAACTTATCTCTTACTACAGAAATGAGCATTGTATAATCCCGACATTTTCATTACGCAATTTCTTGAAAACAAAGAGCATAATCCTTGCATTTTTCACGAACATTTAAATTTGAGTACAAAATGTCATGCGTCATCTTAAAAAATAGCATAATCCATACATACATTTCTCACAATATTCATTGTATAATCCGACTAATCCTTGCCTTTTTCTCCAACATAATGGGTAAATAATACTTAACTACAAAATCATGCATATCTGTTCCAAATATTACATATGACTTTGCATGTACAGCATCAGCATGTTCCCAATGCATAAAACAGTAGCAAAGATTTTTTATGAACATTAATTAAGTTCTGGTACGCATATACAAGCATTATTATCATTATCAACGAAGTTTATTTTGCATGGCTGAACAAGCAAATCTCTGGTAGTTGTTCCAAAAGCTTGAAGCAAAAAAAAAAACTGCTATGTACAAGAAGTTTTTACTGCCATGGCAAGAAGAACATTTGATAGTATAGATGAGTAACTAAAAGTATTTAGCATTTTACAACAATCTGGATTATCCATGCAGTATCAAATCAAAAAATATATGTTGCATATCTGTTCCCCGTTACAGTCAATTGGATTATATCAGATGAGTAACTAACAGTATTTCGCATTTTATGCAACAATGTCAATTATCTTTGCATTATCAAACCAAATAACATATAATATGTTCCCCATTACAGTTGACTGACAAAAATAAGGCATGCTCATGTACAAATGTGCATAGCTGTTGGAGCATGATAGAGAAGCAGATCAAAAACAGAGCATGAACATAATACATGATTCGAGCTGGAACACATAATGACGAAAATAATATATGAAAACAAATCACTGGATCAGGAAACAAACTGGATCTAGACATAGAAAGTGTGTTGATCTAGATCATTAACATGATTTTGAATCTGGAGTCTGATATGATTGGGTATGGGTATTTGCTACCATGACGTGCAATGTCTAGACACGGAAAAGCATCTCAGGACACTCTGAAATATCTTAAGAAAGTTCGAAATGTTGCACATGCATGAACACCATCACCATGTTCAAGATGCATAAACATATATTCTTCAGTAACAAAGATTTTGTCATGAACATTTCTTAAGTTTTTAATTTGTGTAAACAAGCATTTTTATCACCACCAATAAAGTTCATAACATAAGCAAGCAAACCTGACGTTGTTGTTCGAAATGCATGAACAAGCATTCCCCCATCAACATTTTTTTGGTTCTATGTACAAGCATTTTCTACTGCCATGAATAGAGGAACCTCGTAACTAATCCAGATTATTACACATTTCTCAATATTTATCCAACAATCCAGATTATTTTTGCAGCGTCAAATCAAATAATATATGTTGCATAGCTGTTCCCCATTACAGTTTACTGACAAAAAAATAAGGCATGCTCCTGTACAAACGTATAGAATTGTTGGGTCATGATAAAAAAAAACAAGATCAAAAGCATGGACAGCTTATTTTGAGCATGGAAAATGGATCTGCAGCATGAACATGCTACAGTACATGATTAGAGGCGATGGAAACAAAATACAAAAAATTCCATAGGTCATGAAACAAATTGGATCTGGACATAAACAATTTGTGGATATATATAGCATTAACATGATGTTGGATGTGGAGTATGATGGAGCGAGTGTATTTGTTACCATGATGTGCAATGTCTCGACACCGGGAAAGCATCTCAGGAAGATGGGGAGCATTTTGGTCTCCTTGCGGATTCCAAATCGCACTTTCACGGCCAAGATTTTTACACTTGGAGCCATGTTAGCTGGGCTCATCCTTGTTCCAGCCTGCAGCACAATTAACAAGAGTTGAATGCGACGGGAGATCATACATACTCCTACTGCTTAGCATGAACAATTAGTAAGTGGGACACATATCCAGTCTGGTGAAACGAATTAAAGCAACGGAGAAGATGCACCAGGACACCTGGATGATGGTGTTGCCAATCTCGAGCACATGGATGCTTGTCTCCAAGTAGCCCAGGACGCGCAGCTCAGGGGCGTTGCGAATCTTGACCTTTGTCTGGAAGAGGCCGCAGGGGTAACCCAGGACGGTCTGCCAGAGGATGAGACGCTCCAGACGCGGGGTTACCACGATAGCGAGCACGCGTGCCAATGACATCCACAAGACCACGCAGCGGAGGCTGCGACTGCGGAGGGTGAAGTCAGTGGGACCGTCGTAGTTGAGGATAATCGCGAGCTTCTCGAGCACGGGGCTGCACTGGAGCAAGTGATCGACCACCTCGGCGCTCAGTGCGCTGCTGGCGATGTGGCAGAGACCAATCTCCTGGAGGTGGGGGAAGACCTCGGGGCCGCGGGGAATACCGGGCAAGAGATCTGGGAAATGCCAGAATCCGAGGTAGAGGCGGCGGAGGGATGAGATGCTTAGGACGTCGGCGGGGAGGCGCACGTGGACGGGGAACGGCCTGCTGACGAAGACCAGGTCCTCCACGCGCTTGGCGGCGAGGAGGCGGAGCCAGCGGGAGAGCGCGCCCTGGCGCGGAGCCATGTAGCAGAGGGTGAGGTGGACGCGGCGGAAGGGGCCAGGGTGGGAGGTGATGATGCGGTCGACGGCGGCGAAGACGGCAGCCCAGTTGACTCTCGGTGGGCCTCCACGCTTGGGGAAGACGGCGAGGTCGGTGTCGTCGAGGACGAGCGGCGTGGAGGCCCAGAGGCGGCGCCAGCGCGTGGAGAGCGTGGTGGTGCGGGCGGCATCCTTGGCCGGGAGCCGGGAGATGATGTTGGAGAGCAGTGCGTTCGGTAACCGGCTGATGCGGTCCTCCAGGCCGGCGGCGCCGCCGAAGCGGGTCCCGCTGACGGCGGAGAAAGGAGGGTCGGGGAGGCACGTGAGGAGAGCCAACATCATATCATCAGCGAACACGCGCTCCACCCCGGCGCCGGAAGAGGAGCGGCGGCTTGGGCTTCGAGGAGGAGCTCCTGGCATCACTGACGGCGGTGGGATGGAGGAGGAGGCGGCGGCGGCGGAGGTTCTCTTGAAATGAAATGTGGCCGCGGTGCGACTTCTGGGTGACCAAAAGCTAACTCCTTTACTACAGCTAATCACAGCTAAATCACGCAATTATGCGAGTGATCAAGAAGCAGCAAATCGCAGGGCTACCTCTCTTGTTTGTGCTCAATCTGCACTATCACCTTGCTTTCAATCGCATTCGACTATTCGAGCATGCCAGCAACATTCGATGCATAAATAACGGAAATGCGTTTCGGCTCTCAGGTCTAGATGATCGTATTATCTAGACCGACAAACGTTCTCGTGATCTCCCCCACCCCCGTGTATTCTGCAGTGTATTCAGCTGGTATGCTGCTTTTGAACAGTGCATAGGCCCACCGCCTGGAGCCTGTCATGGACAAGGTCACCGTTTAGTCCACTCGGCACATGACGGAAGCATTTTTCTTGTACCGTGTGGAACGATCATGGCCCCTACTCGTTCACGACTGACTGACGACTTCCATATTTATCGTCTACCTAGAGCCAAAACAGTACACAAGTAGGAGTAATTGTATGACGCTTGTGGACCATTTTTTATCTCTTTAATATTTGGTCTTTCAGTGCATGGGATTTTTTTGTTATGTGTTTGCTCTGTGTGCGCTGTGCTGTCCTCTTCTTGAAGTCATGGTTCCTCCTTTGGCTGGAAATTTTAAAAACTTGCCTTAACGTGAGCTAATAAAGTGTTTTTCTTTTGGAACATGCGAGGAGATAATCTTCGAGAGGGTAAACCAGGAGGTGATACCACACAGCAACCCGTGATGCTAGAATTCACAGGCAACGACCAGCGAAAGAACAAGAATAATCCAAGAGCGAAGTATCACATTAACTAATAAAGGTTTCTAATGAGTAACGTAGTCAAGGGCCATATGGTAGCATAAATTTAGGAGTGCGCGGATCCAGTGCAAGCAATTGCTTTATTACAAGCCTGGTTCAGCAAGCAAAACTTCAAATGCTAAGTCACAGTTCATTCAAAAGTGAAATCTATGTTGGGTGACGAATTCGTCTCATAGAACTGACATGGTTTACAACAGAATATGGTCACTGCTAAGCCAATATGAACAATACAGGTAGCATGGACCTGAAATCAGACAAGTTGTGTTCATGGCTGGGCATCCGTGAAGAAGTCGCCGTAGCTATTTTCACTTCGTGCGAGCAAGTTCCAGAAGGTGTCACTTGGCAGGGGTTGTGATCTGTTGTCGCTTACTTTTATGCTCTCATGGAGGGAATCACACCTAGACCTAGTTCCAGGCTTCCAGCAAGACTGTTATGTGTAACGTGTTTGGTTATGATAACCTCAGGCCTAAAAAAATCGAGACTAGTAGACCACCTTTCTGATTGGAGATTTCAGCCAACCGTCGCCATAGCAGTGCAACAAGTGCAACACACTCAGTCTGGACTTGAACCTGTGGTTTCATAAGTCACATGGTGGTCAAGTGTCAGAGAAGGCAACGAAAGTATAGATATGGTAAGATAACATGGCCTTCTGTTAGCGCATAACATTGGGAATGTTGTGTTAACGATTTTTTGGGTAGATTGTGCCCCAGTTTTCCTTCATCCTGGGCCATCCAGCAAAACAGTCGAACAACACGTCCTCAAGCCGTGAGGACACAAACTCATGGCATTCTTTCTTTTGAAGAGTAGGACCTGAGGGCCAGCGAGAGGGTCTAAAACATGTAGTATGACTCTGTATACCATATCCCACATGTATATGACCCCGCCATCATCAACAATGGCAAGTGCAAAGAACTACAAATTGCACATGTAAGGAAGATGTAATCATGTAAAAAATCTGCATAAACATAAATGAGGTGAACACTTACATATTGACAGCAGGTGGGAATTTGATGTTGGTGCCCAAGAATTGATTCTGAAGAGAAATTGCATCCATGCAGTCTTTTACGGGCCAAGAATAGAGTCTGTCACAAATATTGTTTTAATGTGAATGGACATAGATGAAATGCAATGAAATGAATATTAGTAATTTGGGGTGACTAATTGTTGCTGACCGCAATTGTCGATCTGGTTTGGGACCTCAGACTAGGATACAAGATAAGTCATGGTCAAGCATGTTGTTGCCGGCAAGTTGCTGCCGAATGTGTCACCGGCTACATATATTAGAAGGAGTGTCACGGACAAACCAGTAGCTGCAACTGACATTGGCCCATGAAGAAAATCATGAATGCTATCTGAAAATATATTTTTTCTCAATATTGTTTGACTTCTCTGTTCTATCCCCCCAGAGAAAAGCATCACCTGCTTTCAGGCGATGTGCTCCAGTTCATGCCAAGTGTGTTCTTGATAAACTCAACGGCACCTAGCCTAATATTAGCTTCCCTACCTATCATACTGCGAGGGCCGCATGGGACACTGAAGATCTTATGAATGTTATTACTGGGCCCAAAACCTCAGAACCTTCTATCACTCAAAACATTGGATCTAGAAGACTAGAACCGATGTCTACTTTGCTCATGGTCTATGTACTGAATTTTAGATTTAGCTTCGGCATGAAAGATACATCTAGCATCCCGGGTTCATCCTATCTCACTGACGAGCCACCTCTTGAACTATGTAAATCTTTGCATAACTAAATGCATGCTTAACAGAGCAACGAGACGAGAGTGATGAAGGTTTATCAAGCCTGGGTCTGGGTGCAGCGCCGGCCGATCTGGTATGACAGGAGGGAGTCTTCGTACAGGCCAGCACCTCATCTTCTTCGCAACTGCCGGATTCCGACATACCTACAGCTCTGTCAAACAAAAATACTCGAATGAGTGCCATGCCCGAAGTAGCACGGGCCTGAACCAAAGCAAGTTGCGGCAACTATTACCTGTTAGCGGCCACGGTGCCCTTTGGCTGTACGACGGCAACCTTGAAGTTGGGGAATGGTTGTGGGAGCTACGGTTTCAGGGGAGGGGTTGCTCTTTGACTTAGCCTAGATCCAACGCCTCAGCGGCAGCAGTTGAATAACCGAATTTTAATCTGGCATATGCAGACCGTATTCCCCCAAATCAAACCTCCGTGGTCAAACCTACCAAATCGCAAGAACATAGACACAGAAATCAGACCTTTCTACTGGATCTAGCGTGAAATCCATTCCTGAAGCCGGCAGAGCTCGCGGCGGCGATGTTGTCTTGACGGTGACGAGGCCCGAAGGTACTCCTGGCACCTGTCTCCCCTCCCACCGCTTCAGGCAACTCTGAATTTTGCAAACGGAGGCTACAAAATTATGTTCCAACGTACAAACGATTAACCATTTTCTTGTCCCGCCGGTACAAGAAATGCGTCGTCAGATCTAACTATGCGGAAACGCCGCGTCGCATTAACTGATCTACGTAAACCCATACGACAGACACAGTAAGTCCAATTTCTGAACGAATTTATCCACTGCCACAGCCTGACACGCGCAGATCTCTATGGTAGATGGATGGTCCAGATAATATGATCATCTAGACATACGAGCCAAAACGCCACCTCCGCATAAATAACCGCTACACAAGAGGAAACAGCAACGAAGTGTTACCATTCAGTGACAAGTAGTACAAAGCTTCAACACTGCCATTCAGTGACATCCAATATACTATGGCTCACATTCACCTTCATAACTACTTCAAAATTTGGAACAATTAACAAGACTCGTGATTGCAATTAACGAAAAGCGAACCTATTTGTGCCATCAGATCGACCTGTCAGTGGCAACACCAATATACTACTGTGCCTTCACTGCATATGTTCTGACTTCACTTCGAGCAGACGCATCAAAGCACCGGCAAACCTTACAGACAATCGCAAATTGTAAATTCACATGAACGATACGTATGCTTCAGCATCAAGTTCTGATCATTAAAGGAAGTTTTGGTGGCGCCGGTGGAGATGCTCTCACATTCACATTCATAACTACTTCCAAATTTGGAAAAATTAACAAGACTCGTGATTGCAATTAACGAAGAGCGAACCTATTTGTGATTTTGTGCCATCAGCTCAATCTGTGAGTGGCAACACCAACATATTATTGTCCTTCACTGCATATGTTCTGACTTCACCGGAGTGAGCAGACGCATCAAAACACCGGCAATACCAAACCATACAGATGATCGCAAATTGTAAATTCACATGAACGATATGTATGCTTCAACATCAGGTTCTGGTCATTAAAGGAAGAAGGATTGTGCAAACAGGCACCAGGAACAAGTACATTTCAACAAATAATCCCAAAGGCAGGGCATCACAAAAGAAACGAGCTCACGAGAAAATAGCCACACCAAGCACAAAAATCACGAATGCACAAAGTCTGCAAATTGACTAGTTAAGGACGATTGGGTAGCATCAGACATGGAATGAATTACTGACCATCAGACATGGAGTAATTGTTGAATACTGTGATGTCTCCTTACTGGACCAGCCAACATTCTACGTCTAGACAAAACATAAGCCAAGAACTCATAGTCTAAATAAGTGCATTGCCTATGGATAGATGATACGCTGACAATCATAGTCTGTGCCTAGTTAGCAAAAGACATGGCTATGCTGTGCATCATGATCGGAAAATATCAGCTATAGCTAGCACCTTGATCAGCTTCAAAAATCAAAAGGATCGCTCTTGGAGAGATCAGATGCCACGCGGAAGCTCCACGCGCTGCCCCCCTTGCGCACCAAGATCATGAATTTCGGGTCTCTGCTGGCACGCTTGGTGCTGCAAGCCAGAGGTTTCAGCTTTTCGGCCACCCCCTCCTTTGAATCATCTGCCAAGACGATAACCATATTTTGCAGCAGCTGTGCTCTCTCCATGAGGAACCTGAGGAATGCGAGCTCGCTGCGGTATCCATGGAAGTTCTTGAACACCACCTTCTTGATGTGTGACTGCAGGCACTGGAGGGGGCCGACATCCTGCCAGAACTTGAAATTCAGCTTGCCAGTGGGCTCATCAGCTTCAGCAGACTGCAGAATTAGCGTTTAACAAGTTGGATCAACCACGGACCGTGCAGGACACAATCAGATATCAAAGCCTAGAGTAGTGACGGTGTAAATGCCAAATGAGGAGATTGGGAATGGAATCTCACCATGACATGCAATGTCTCGACTTTGGGAAAGCATCTCAGGAAGGTAGGCACCGCTTTGGTCTCCCTGTGCATTCCAAATCGCACCCTTAACCCCAGGATCTTCACACTTGGAACGGTGGTGGTGGGGCTCGCCTTCGTCCCAAACTACAATTGATCGTGTGCAATTCAACATCAATCACAATGATATAGTAGGTGCATATGAAGTATAGGAATAATAAAAATGGTAAGCCGACTGAAGAAAGAAAGCTAGCTAGACCTCGATGACGGTGTTACGGATCTCGAGCACATGGATGCTTGGCTCCAAGTAGCCGAGGACCTTGAGCACCGGCGTGTTGCCGATCTTGACTCTGATGCGGAAGTTCTTGTCGAAGCAGGCACCAGGGCAGTCGTTCCACAGGATGAGGCGCTCGAGACGCGTGGCGACGGCCACGTCGAGCTCCTCCGCGATGGACATCCAGAAGAGGACACAGCGAAGGCTGCGGCTGCGGACGCGGACGCCGCGCGGCGTGTCGTAGTTGAGGATGAGCGCGAGCTTCTCCAGCACGGGGCTGCACTGAAGAAGGCGGTCGAGGTCCTTGTCCTTGATGTCGGTGCGGCAGAAGCCGAGCTCGAGGAGGTGCGGGAAGACGTGCGCGCCGCGAGGAAGCTGATCTGTGTCCGGGAACTTGTCCCAGAGGCCGAGGTAGAGGCGGCGGAGAGAGGCGACGCGGAAGACCTCGGCGGGGAGGGTGCACTTGAAGGGCCAGTTGGGGAAGTTGACGAGGACGAGGTCCTCGACGGCCTTGGCGGCGAAGAGGTGGAGCCAGCGCACGAGCGCGCTGCCGTCGCGGGCGGCCGCGTAGTTGCAGAACGCGGTGAGGTAGACGCCGCGGAAGAGCCCCTGGTGCCCGGAGAGGATGCGGGAGACGGTAGTGGTGAGGCCGCGCCAGTCGATGAGACCGTCGTGGTCGTAGCCATGGAAGATGTCGATGTCCACGAAGACGAGAGGCGTGGACGACCGCAGGCTGCGCCATCTCGGGGAGATCGCTGCGGTGCGCGCGGCGTCCTTGACGGGGAGGCGGGAGACGATGTTGGACAGCAGCGCGTCGGGGAGGCGGCTGATGCGGTCCTCGCCGCCGCCGCCAGGGAATTCGCAGGAGAAGTCGGCGGAGAGGTCGCCGTCGGCAGCAGAGGCTGGACCGACGGGGATGCAGGACAAGATGGCCTTCATGATGCCCTCCATGGTCGCTGGCATCGTCGCCGGCCGCGCCGGGAGGAGACGAAAGACAGGGTTTTCAGAAATGGAGGAGGGGAGGGGGGCAGGTGGTGGAGGCCGCGCTCAGTTTTGTCGTTTTGTACTACTAGGCAACAAGGAGTGTAGGGTTTGGTCGCCTCACCTGCTGGGCCGAATGTCTTCTCTGGGCCCATCATACGATTTTTCTATTTTCTGTCGGAAAAACGGGCACTAGATTAGGAAGTACAGTAGTTTTGGAACAGAGGGAGTAGTAATTAATACTCAACTTGAGCTATATGTCTATCTGGGTTAATCTTTTTCTACGCAGAACATCACTAGCTTCTCCATGAGAAGATATGCCCTATTTGAGATTTCGTTCATCTTTAAACTACTTCCTCCGATTCGTAAAAAGTGTCGCTAGCTTAGTATAACTTTGTACTAATTGTACAAAATCATACAACACTTTTTATGGATTGAAGGGTACAAAATAGCATAAACCTTTGGCGTGAGCGGTGGAGGGTGTTCGTCTTTCACCCCTCAGAAATCATAACTGCTTAGGTCTCCACGAAGCCATCGTGAAACTGTTTCGAATTTGCCATTTCACGTGGTTTTAACTTTGCCAATATCATCCTCTTATCAGGGCAGGCGGGGAAACAAAAAATTTAAAGTAAAATATGTCAACCTGAACGCTTAAAATTATTGCAAGGGAAAAAGTTCAAGTGAAACACCTGAGGGAATATAGATGGAACTAATTAATAAAACGAAATCTATCGTGCAAGACAACAGAACACACAGGATAAGGTTCACAACACGAGAGTGAAATGACTTAATATTTCAAAGACATGAGTAGCACTTGATTAATTTGATTAGGTCCTTCATCTGGATGGTCCGAGATGAAAAAGTTTGTCCATGCGGTGGCAGTCTTCTATCGCAAGTGGAAGAGCTGATACAACACCTGAAACATGGCATATGTCACAAGGCTGGACAGATTAATTAAAAAAAAACTGTAGACATTGCTAGAAAACACAAAAAAGAGATTAAAACGTACAATACATAACGTATGTTTAATTGTTTGAGGTGCTTCAATTTCTAGAAACGCAGATACTATGTTGACTGCTTCAGAACAATGGAGCAGATCAGATCCAAAACATTATAATATCATTGAATATCATATTTAGCTTACAGTACCATAGGTAGTTTGAAGGTGCAAAAAAAAAAGAGAGTAGCAGATAAACAATCAGTGTTGTAATTGTGATTGAAGGTGCACAAAACAAAGAGAGTAGCAGATAAACAGCCAGTGTTGTAGTTGTGAGCTACACATGACGCACCGCTTCAGAGGCGGACGAAAAATCAAAAGAAGTTGATTTGCCATCAACTACCAGACACAATAGGGGCCGCGGATGCGAATACTAACATGTGGATTCTGACTGTAGCTGATGAAATGCAGTGGTCCGAGGAGTAGAGACATGGGTGAGGACTCCAGGCAGTAAGTGTAATACATGGCTGTTAGGCTGATACAGTATTAAACAACGAGCATGTCCAGGTGCAATTTTTTTACATCCTGGACCAACTCACTTGATTGGCATGGACGAATTATAGTGCCAGTTTGTATAAATGAAAAAATTAGCATCAAGATTCAATTATCAATCGTTCTCACGGGTAAAACCAGTAAGGTAATCTATTGCATTTAGCATTAACTAAACCGAAAAGACAGCATGAGGGGTGCAAGCAACATCACTCTCTTGCTGCTTACAGAAGATCAAACTTATGATAAGACACACTCAAAAGATGATGAATTATCAGAAGAAGGAATCACACAGATCACGTGGTAAGTACTACAGCTAAAAGGTAAAAACAACACCATGTATCAAGCTTTGTCTGTTACAACTAAGGTCTCTCACTAGTATACTTGTGATCACAGTAATGGGTGTTGTGCATACACATATCAATTTCCCGGTAAATGTTTCCTGAAATAAAATAGATGGATCATTCGACACCAAGAAACACACTTCTCCATTATGTCAGAGCAAACACAGATCACGAAACTTATTATGAAATATGGCATGTCAACTGAGCATAGCATAGCTGGAGAACAGTACTCCCTCTGTTTCTAAAAATAAGATGTTTAAGTTGTTTCACTATGGACTAGATACATACTAAAATGAGTGAATAAGCACACTAAAATGTGTCTAGATACATGTTATTCTAAAAAAGGCTAGAACATCTTATAATATGGAATGGAGGGAGTAATAGGCAGTAGATAGGGAGTATATATATCAAAGCAGTGGAATGCAAGGCTTTATTCATTATACACCAAATATATAGTAAAGTTTCAGTCTGTTTTGACCTTGGGTAGTAAAGAACAGACAGTGTACAAACAGCAGAATAAATACTGAGAGTACCTCAAAATTCAGCAGTCAAAGGGGTCACAGCGTGACATGTCACTAGCTCTTCGAAGTTCCAAGCATGGGATACGTCTCTCCTCTCGACCACCACACTAGCGTCTGCAGACACACATCCTTCTGAAGATAAACAACTTAGCACGACATCTCTAGAGCAACCATCATCCACGAGAACACGCATCTCCTCCAACATTTGCGCTCTTTCCATGATAAACTTTAGAAATGCCAGCTCAGTATCCTCTCCACGGGCATCTTCAAAGACAAACTTCTTGATATGTGAAGTAACACATTCAGTGTAGCCTACTTGTTCCCAGAAGTCCACATCAACATTGCTTGGTGATTCAGAAGGGGATGACTGTATTCAAGTAAGTGAA
The DNA here is from genome assembly GCA_007115705.1 of Dactylis glomerata. Taxonomy (NCBI): domain Eukaryota; kingdom Viridiplantae; phylum Streptophyta; class Magnoliopsida; order Poales; family Poaceae; genus Dactylis; species Dactylis glomerata. Next base: position 409,070 of record QXEO01000896.1, read on the forward strand.
CCAATGAACCCAAAATGTGCAAACACAAACAAAAATAAGAATGATGTGACTGGGAATCGATACCTTGATATACAAGGTTTCTAGGCATGGGAAGCATTTGAGCAAGAGGGGCACTAGCTTCACTTGCTCCTGAACTCCAAACTGCACCTTCAATGCCAATGTCCTGAGGGTGCGAACCATCGCATTTGGCTTCACCTTTACCCATTCTCCATCCTATAATGCATCAAAAAGCAATTATGTAACTGAGTACCATCTAACTGCGGGAAATAAAATTACGTGAGAAGAACAACTTGACACCTTGATGACAAGGGGGCCGATTTGAGCTGATGGAGTCCAACATCGAAGTAGCCGAAAACTTTCAGCTTCGGCGCATTAATGAACTTGACATGAGTAGCTGCACCGTCAATCGGCTCCAACAGCAACCGCTCCAGGTTAGGTGCATTGTCGAGGTGCACCTCTCTGACCATGGACTTCCACACCACCATAGACTGAAGGCTCCCTGACCAGATGTGGACGTACCTTGGGTAGTCCTGTGTCAGCACGATCTTGAGGCTCTCAAGCTCGGGGCAGCGCGGGAGCATAGCGTGGAGCTCGCGGTCCTGCGTGGAGCAATGGACAATGCCAAGCTCCTTCAGATTGACGAAGGCCGGAGCGAGGCCAGATGTGTCCGGGAACTGACAGAGGCCGAGCCATAGGCGATGGAGGGCGGCGCACCCGAGGAGGCCGAGGGGAGGACGCCACTCACATTCCTCGGACCAGGAGGCGTTGACGACGACGAGGTCCTCGACGTTCTTGGCTGCGACGGAGGTGAACCAGGAGTCGAGGACGTCGGGTTCCAGGGAAGCCAGGTGCTCGGAGGAGAGGCGGGCGGAGGCGACCGGCCCCGGGTGGAAATTCAGAGCGGCGGTGACGGCGGCAGGAGCGAGTCCGGCGTCGTCGAGGCGGAGCGGAGTGGAGGCCCAGAGGCTGCGCCAGCGGGAGGAGAAGGCGGTGGTGCGGGCCGCATCCTTGGTGGGAGGCGCGAGATGATTTTGCGGAGGACCGCGTGGGGGAGGCGGCTGATGCGGTCCTCGTCATCGGAGGCGGCGGCGGAGGACAAGGATGCGGTGGGGGAGATCAGGGGGGGGCGGGAGGTAGGAAAGGACGGTGGCGAGGGTTTCGTCCATGACGGCGGTCGGAGGAGGCAGCGGGATCGGGGTAGATCAGATCAGGGGAACAGAATCGGGCGTAAAAGATTGGGCCGTCTCAAAGTTAGCCGAGTTGGTACCGAACAGGTGCTGTAAAAGGCCCGCTCGAAATAACTTCTGCGAAAAAACTCAAAACGGTCTCCAAAATAAAAAAATGCAAGAGCCCAAGTTTACTAGAGCTCTTTATTTTATAAAATGTTAAAAACAATATTTTTAAGTTTTATTTTTTTTTAAAATATGCACATAGAGATAATATCTTAATATAAAATATTTTGTACTCTGGGCTACACAAAAAAATAAAATCTAACTAGGTTTGAAAATGCACTATTCACGAATCTAGACCTATAATTTTGTCCTTCTTATGTAGAGTAGAATACACCGTATTTTAGATTGAAAATTTGTACATTTGAAAGTATATATCATTGCCTATATGTAAATATAATTTTTCTATTTTTTGAATTTTTAAAATTATGTTTTTTCAAATGTCTAAAATTAAGGGATGTGGTGTGCCCGGGAGCTAAAATGATGCTCGCCTCCAAAGTCAGCATATACCGGTTCGTGTGCGTAGGGCTGCAAGAAAAGTTAGAAGCTCATCTTGAGATCAAAAGTTTTGGTACCTCGAATAAAAAATAAATGGGCCAAATAAAAGTGTGTTATATAGCTTGAATAGAACACAGTTGATCTTGAACCAATGCCATCTCACTCGCTTTAGTTTGAGGTCTTGAAAAAATATAATAATGAATAGTAATTTGTTTATATATTAAAAAATGTTAAAAATAATTACTATATATTTTGTCTATAAGAATTATTTCTTCTGAAGGATTTTGTAGCATAGAAAACAAAAAAAAATTCCTACGAAGACTAACAAAAACAAGCCAAGATCTGATCTACGAGATGTAAAACAACGAGCGGGAAATCAGATCTACATACCCTTATAGATCACACAGTGGAAACATTAGATGAACGTGGTCGGCGTAGTCGTACTAGCGTCTCCTTCTCGCGATCCGATCCGGTCCAAGCGCCATAATGAACAGCGCCTCCAAGCGTTGCACACGTATAATATCCATCTTCAGCTTCTCCGCCTTTCGCTGATCCACTTTCATTGGAATCAATAGACATAGTATCCGGGTGAAATACGGGTGCTGTTAACCGGTTCTTCTTTTCTCTAGTCAAACGTAGAACCCCAATAGGGACTGACGAGAGCTTGATAAAGGCACTCTCAATCCTCGTCCAAATGGAAAAATCGGTAGCAGAAAGAACTCAAAAAAAAGGAATTACAAAATCATCAAATGAAAATGATATGTAATTTCATTCGTAATTATTCAGCGAGCCGAAGTAAAGCTGTGTATGGCATCCCATCAAACTATTCTGAACTCTAGCTTATAATAAGTCCTAGCGCACAAGCCATTTTCTTGTTAGTCTGTATAATCTTTTTCTTTCTTTAGGGCGCAACGACGACTCCTTCTTCTCGGTTCAGCAAGATGTGGTGGAGCAGTAGATGAGATCAGCAGCATGATAGCGTAATGCTTATGGTGAAGAATATCTGCGGACAGGGCTTCACCTATGCACACGAGGTGGAAGAAGATAGGAAAAATAACTAGTCAAACTAGAGCAACACGGAGCTACAAAGAGCAGTCGCGACGGCTGAACAAATTTTGGTCAGCCCGCACCCGTCCGTCCTCTATCATTTTATAGACGTGCGCAACCATGCGAGGCAAGTCAAACTTGCAGACCGTGCACGCAAGTCTGACAGCCGCCTTTGATCTGTGAGATCGATCTGGTATCGATCTAGTCAATCGAGCGTGTGGGCGCAGCGCACCCGGCTCCCTGGCGCCAGTGATCAGGGGCGAGCGGGGAGCTCCTGTACGCCGCTTATAGCGGCGCGGGGCGGAAGCGCCTCACAACGTCCACCACGCGGCGGCTTAGTGGGCCGCGGCCCAGGTGCTCTCTTTTCCTTTTTTTCTTTTTTGTTTCTGTTTTGCCTTTTTAAAGTTTGAACAAAAAATCAAATTTGAATAAATTTAAAATTGTAATAGATTCGAAATTCGAATAAAATTTAAAATTTTGAGGAATTTCGAAATTCTGAACAAATTTTTAATTTTGAACAAATTTGAATTTGAACAAATTTTGAAATCTAAATAAATTTTGAAATCTAAACAAATTTCGAAATCTGAACAAATTTCGAAATCTGAATAAAATTTCAAATTTGAACAAATAAACGACCAGGAAAAAACTAACACTAAGTGGGAGAAGAGGAGGAAAGAAATACATCACGAAATCTGTCAGACGGGATGGGATGATACTGGGCCGGCCCATAGCGAATCGGTACGAGGAAAAGCTAGTGCGGCGCGGGCATGAAATCGCGCTATAAGCGATGTATAGGATTTGCCGGGCGAGCGAGCGCTCGGCCTCGTGCGGGAGCGAGGGGGCGAGCGGCCTGGCCCATCCGGAGAGCACGGCCCAAGGCCGGCCCAGCGAGCCAGCGCCCAGCCTTCTGGCCTATCTGCCGCGTAGGGCGAGCGGCCTAGCTGGCGCGCAGGCGAGCCGGCCCAGCCGTGGCGCTCCTCCTTTTTTCTCTTTTGCTTTTTTTTATCCTTTTGCCTTCCTTTTGTTTGATAGTTTGTATAGATAGGCCATCCAAATTGAGAGCGTCGATTCAGCGGACGAGCTCCCTGGAGCTCTTTTTCTCAAACTTCGAAAAATTCAAATTTTAAACTTTGAAAAAAAAAATATCAGAGTGTAGTCTATGATTTATTCTACCTATGTGTAAATTTGTATTACGAAATATCGTGTATTCTGGCCTCAGAAAAAATAACAAAATTCATGATCTGGGAACAAGATTTCAGATCTAGGAACATGTTTCAAATTTTGTCTAATTTATCTTTTTTACTGAGGCTATAATACAAGGTATTTTACATTAAAAATTTGCACAGCTGTAGTGTATAGAGTTGACTACACCCACATATTTTCTTTAGATTTTTTTAAAACTTTAAAATGTCAATTTTTAAAAAATCAAAATAAAGGGCTGCATGGAGCCTGAGCTCCAAAGCGATTTTTCGATCCAAATTAGCCTATTAGCAAAAATCTTTCATGGACTACTTTTAGTCCTTATTTATTTCTAATAAATAAATATATTTATTAACATTTATTAATTAAACTAATTAATAAATTATTAATGTTCTTCCCAGAACAATTCTGTAACTCTCCGAAACAATTTTTATAAATCCCAAAACTACCCTAGCGTCGATGAGCGTTAAGTGTGTGACCCTACGGGATTGAGAATGTGTGGACATGATCGCCATCAATAATCAACAGCGGGATCTGGAAATCCATATTGACTTCCACACATTCAACGAAGATCATTATCGGTGAACCACGATATTAGGATTCAATTAATCCTGTATACGAATTCCTTTGTCTCGAGATATTTTACTTGTCCGAAATTCGATCGTTGTAATATCCTAATTTTTTCTTTTGGGCATTTGCATTTCATTCATATGCATATCATATTTTCCAAGCATTTTCTTTTTCTTTCCAATTTGCATTCTTGCACTTATTTTATTTTTGTAGTTTAATGTCTCATGCAGTACTATTTTGATTCACTTGAATTTTACAAAAAAAATTAGATTTTATTTTAGCAAGTTTGCTTCCTCGTTTGAAAGGTTTAGTTGAAAACAAAAAATAAAAAGGAAAAACGTTTTAAAGAAAAAAGGGGTTTAGGTAGTCCAAGTGGGCCAAGCCCGGGCGACCAAACCGGCCCAGCAAAAGCCAGCCCACCGCAGCACCCCCTCCCCTCTCCTTTTCTCTTTTTTTACTTCCGATAGGCGGGACCCGCAGGTCAGACCCATCCTCAACCTCTGGCCGTTTTCCCTGGGCACGACCGGCCACATCGCCCCACTTCCCCCTCACTCCCTAGAGCACCCCACGGCCCTCGAAGCCACGCCCCTCTCATACCCCCACCCCTCCTCGTAATTTCCCCTCACCACCGCACCGGAGACGCCGCCAGGCCTCCGCAATCTCTCGCAGGACCGCCGCCGACTGCTGACTTCCATCGCTGATTCCGTCAGGTATAGGACGTCCCAGGCCATCCTTCTTGGTCCCTTATTTTTTCCCCTCTGGTTCGCAACCTCTTAGACTCTCGCTCGCCGTTTTCTTGCAGCTGACCGGCGACAGTGACCGCGTCCAAGCCGCCGGCGCCTAGAGCCCCTCCGTCCGCCCGCAGCCACCACAAGAAGCCACCCCCGGAGCTTTTGACCTTGAGAACCACCTTGCCAGGCCGCCCCTCACCCCGTACACCCCCTCGTCGACCGCCGGGACCACGGGAGTCACCGCACCACCGACAACAGAGTCGTCACCGCCGTTTCTTTTTCATCTCCAACGACCCCAGGTCAAGCCGATGAGCCCCTAGTCAAAGTCCAATCGGGACCGTTCATTTTGTGCAGATCCAAGGGCTCATGTTAGCCCTGAAACCGAACCGGTACTAACCAGTAAGAATGCGCCACGTCGCCTACCCCGTTTCTAATTTCGTTTTATTAGATTTTGAATAGGCTGAAACTTGCAAAATTCATATCTGGAGTTCTGTATGTCCAAAAATTGCAAATTTGATGTCTATGGAATCCTTATGACATAAGGAACACCATGGAGTAATAAAATATGTACTTTACTCAAGTTTATGCTCACCAAATTTAAAATGCCTAAATGGTGTATTCTTGTTATATTTCAAATTCTATAAATGCAAATTGGTTGATTCCTTTTGCATTGGTTTTCAAAAATCATTTCTGAACCTTATAACTCTCTGTTGTAAATATTATAAGACTCTGCATTGCTGTTTGCATTTTTCTAACTTGTACATTGTCTAATAAATGGAAAACCCTATTTTTTGTTGATTCTTGCACCAAGGTTTTGCAAAACAAAATTTTGAACAGAGAACTTTGTTTTGATAAAACACTTTTCAACAAAAGCAAAACCCTTGAACATCCATGTCATGGCATTGCATGTCATTCTTTGCATGTGTGTTGTCTTGTATGTGTGTATTTATTGCTTTATTCTTCGATCGTGTAGATTGCCCGGATTGTAACTAGTGTTGTTGTTGTGAGGATTGTGATACCAGCAACCTCAACCAAGGCAAGTTCACTTCATAAATGCCCCACTATTTTCTTAAGCATGTAGTTGATTTTTATAGATTGCATGTGTAGGACTTTTATAGTATTATGCTATGCTATGAAACCTAGGTAGGATAGCCGTATAAAACTTCCATGACTTGCTTCCTTGTTGCCACTGTAGGATAGTATGACTGCTATGCTATTAAATTTCGCCAACGTAGGATAGTATGACTGCTATGCTATTAGATGCGTGGGAGAGATTTCATGTTAAGGAAATATGTTGGAGGAAATATTTGTGTTCATATGGAAAAAAAAACAACTTAATTAATGAAACACCTGGGTGAATGGCATAGAAAACTTTGGAGGAGTGGCAATCAAGATCTTTTCTTTGTGGCCATAACCATGGTCACCCACCATTTCTATGGTGGCCATATCTATGGGATCATATCTATGGTTTGCTCATGTCTTATGCACACCCGCGGAAAGCACCCGGGACTATGGAGATTGGACAGGTTCTAGTTTAGTGGCCTACCGTACAGCCACATGTCATATGGGCTCTGTCTTGATTAAGTAAGTTGTATGAACCGGACCCGACGTGACTAGTAGATGTAGAATGTGTAGGTGGTATGGTCCGTCTGGTGGTTTGGGGAACTACTTTTGAAAGGTCTCATCTTGGTCTTCTTCCGGCCATTGCACATTTGTGTGTAATGGAACTGCGGGGCTGACTGAGTCATGTGGGGAAAATTGTACAACCTCTCGAGAGTGTCAAAACTAAGTACTTAGCCGTGTCCAAGGTTATGGACAATTTGAGCAACTAGGCCTGGAACTGTTTGGAAGATCTCCTCATCCCAATTTCTTAATTAAAAATTTGATGATTGAACAAGGGTAGGAGCACTTCGGGTATCTATCCAAGTGTCTATAAAGATGTTTTCAAAGAATGAAAATGATTTGGAAAAGATAGGATGAAATGTTGCTTCCTGCAAAATTAGGCTAAACTCCACCAAGCCAAATGAGCATGTACTAGATAGGTTCCTTTTATTTATTGTAACATCCCAGGATGTGAGGCTAGAAATAGAGAGGAAACAGTTGTGTGCATTGCATTCATGCATAGAAAATCTGGGAAATTTTTGCGCTTTTAAATAAAACTTGTCAAAGTGATTGAAGTTTCTCTTGACTTGATGGAAACGAAGTAGCTCATCGACTGAAGTGCGATAAACTTCAACATGACCTTTGTTAAAAACCTTGTTTTGGGTAGAGATAATCACAACAACTAAAAGAGATGATTGTGAGGTTGAATTAATATGTTAACACATTTAATTGGAACTTTATATCCAATCCTACCATGAGTATCATGGTAGTTCATAAACTTAGATCATTGAAGCCATGTGACAAGGGTATAGATAATAGAGCCCATCAATTGAGTACCCCTGAGGTCCGTTAAGCTAGGCCCAAGTGTAATCCTAGTCGAAATATGAGTTCATGCCATATATCGATATTGTAATCTGTGTCGGACCCCTCCCGTACCTTGAGACCTGGCCACCTATATATAGGGGCCAGGAGAGGACGGTTAGGGACAGATTGAGAGTAAGCCAAAGTTCATCACCATGTTTACTTTCGATACACACCTTGTTTGACTGATTTTACCTTCGAGTTCATCCGACGCCCTATTCCCCCGATCCTAAGTCCTTCATATTGGACATTTGCCGAGTTAACCCTCGTCAATTGGCGCCGACCGTGGGGACTCTGGGCGTTGGAATCATGAATTCGACGGCTTTTTTGCTTTTAGCCAACAGTAATCCAGAAGTCGACAAAAATCAGAAGATGGAGTTGACGATCGGAAGTTTAAGTTTCTACATCGGACCTTCGGGTTCAACCCGCCTTTCGGATCCAGTGGAATCAGATCCGTCGGCGAACAAAGCCAAGACAATCACACTGTCTAGATCATCAGTGGGCTCTTCCATTGAGGTAAACTCGCCGGTCAGCTTCGCAGCAACAGAAAACACGAAAAAGGAACTCGAGAAACTCGACGGAACTCAGGAATAACCCGATGAAGGAGTAGCAGCGGGTAAACCATACAACAGTCAAAAGGACCTCGCCACCGAAAGCAGTGGCATCTCCAGGAGCGTACATCAACTATGCATCATTATCACCGAAGCTGCGGAAGAGAACGGTCGTGAAGATAATTGATGGCGCGGTGATGATGGTGTGAAAGCTTCTTCTTTAATACACGGCAACGGCGACAGAAACTTCTGGAGCCAAGTTGACGTGGGAATGTGTAGTAAATGACCGGCCAGTTGGAAAACCCCAAGAGAAGGTTTTGATGAAGATAGCAGCAAGTTTTCCCTCAGTTATGAAACCAAGGTTATCAATCCAGTAGGAGGATGAAATACGACTGAAGGTGATGCCCGCTAGCTTCGCGACAGCTCCGGACAATTTATAGGGCGCCTCGTCCGAGCTTTGCTTTGCGAGCAGCAACGTGGAACCTGCACACAACACAACCAAATACTTTGTTTCCAACTTACGATGAGGTTGTCAATCTCACCGGTTTGCTTGAAACAAAGGGTATGAGCGTATCGAGTGAAAAGTGATAATAGTATGCGAGTAAAGTAAACAATGCGAGTAAAGTAAACAGGTGATAGCAATATAAAGGAAATAGGACCGGGATCCACAGTTCACTAGTGGTGTCTCTCCATAAGATAAAATAACACATGCTGGGTAAACAAATTACAGTTGGGCAATTGATAGAATAAAGACAACGTGATATGTCGAGAGGATCACTATAAGATTTACTCTGGCATTACAACAAGATACATAGACCGCCATCCAACTGCATCTATGACTAATAATCCACTTGTGGCGAATCAATCCGAGAACTCCACAAGTATTAAGTTGCGAATAATAGATAATTGCATTAAGCAAAGTGTGTAATGTAAACAAAGCATATGCCCTTGAGCATATGAATGTTGTTTTCCCCCTAGTAGCAACAGCACATCTACAACCTTAGAGGTTTCTGTCACTCCCCCAGATTAAATAGAGGCATAAACCCACTATCGAGCATAAATACCCCCTCTTGGAGTCACTAGCAACTACTTGGCCAAGATAGCTACTAACAACGGAGAGCATGGAAGATCATAAACAACATAGAGATAACATAAGATAAAATTCAGTACTTCAACTCAATCATAACACCAATATTCATCGGATCCCAACAAACACAACATGTAGAATTACATAACGGTGATCTCGATCATGTAAGGCAGCTCACGAGATCTAAACATGAAGCACATGGTGGAGAAGACAACCATCTAGCTACTGCTATGGACCCATAGTCCAAGGTAGACTACTCACTCATCGCGTCGGAGGCAGGCATGTCGATGAAGAAGACCTCCGGTGGCGATTCCCCTCTCCGGCAGGGTGCCGGGAAGAGCTTCTAGACCCTCCCGATCTTCAAGTCGACGCCGGTGGCGGATCGCGATGTGTTCTGGAAAAGTGATCGGGTGTTTAGGTTTTTCCCATCGGGGGGTCTTTATAGGCAAAGAGGCGGCGTCAGAAGTGGACCAGGGGGCCCACACCATAGGCCGGCGCGGGCCAGGGGTGGGCCGCACCCCCTGGTGGCGTGGCCACCCTCTGGTCCGGCTCCGTCTCCTCTTCGGTGTTCTGGAAGCTCCGTGAAATATCTGGACGACTGGCTTTGGTTTCGTCCAATTCCGAGAATATTTCATGTGTAACTTTTCTGAAACACAAAAACAGCAGAAAACAGGGAACTGGCACTGTGGCATCTCGTTAATAGGTTAGTTCTAGAAAATGCTTAAAAATGCCACAAAGTGTAACAAAACACTAAACAAATGGTGTAAAAACAAGCATGGAGCATCAAAAATTATGGATACGTTTGAGACGTATCAGCATCCCCAAGCTTAACTCCTGCTCGTCCTCGAGTAGGTAAGTGATAACAAAAGAAATAATTTTTGAGGTGACATGCACCTACACAATCTTGATCATGTATGTAAGCGTTGTGCGCTGGGATCAAAAGAACTTAAAACATGGGCATGAAAGATATAATCTTGATAGAAGAAACTTAGCAACCATGTTATAACATGAAAATGAACACAAACAAAAGATCATGAAAATGAAACAATGAAAGTCAAACGTGTGTTCAAATCATAAGGAAAAACATACAAATGGTTTTCAGCTTGTCCCTCATGGAGTAGCAAAACATAAATGCATAGGACACCTTCAAGTTTAAGAGGGCGACTAGATACAAATAATTTAAGAACAAGTGAAACCAACAATATGAATCAATCAATGAAAACTTTGGGACAATGCACATTATACTCAGAATGACAACTATGCTCTCTTAATGGTGCATAAAGATAGAAGGTGGTGACTCAACATAAAAGTAGAAGAAAGGCCCTTCACGGAGGGAAGCAGTGATTAAACATGTGCTAGAGCTTTTCATTTGTAAAATAGAGACAAAAATTGGGTTTTAAGAGGTGGTTGTTTCATGTCAATGCTGGCAATGGGGTCTTACTATCTTCCATAATAAACAAGTGAGAGCGGTTCCGAGTTCTTTGAAAATTTGGCACATTGGTGCTCTTTTATAAAGCTTTGGCACTCCTCCCCACCTTTTTTCCTTTCTCAAACCATGGCTAACCAATTCCATTGGGTGCCCACCAACATTCACATACCATGGAGGAGTGCCTTTTTTTTCTTTTCTTTTAAAATTAGATTGCAATGGTTTGACCAGCTCTCATGCAAAATTAATGATGAGCAGATGAAGCTGCCTAGTCGAGGGGTACTTAATTTAATATGGAAGATAGCAATTCTGACCACTACGTCCCCATGAGCTAAAAACAGTGGCACAAAACGAGAAGTAGTTGAAAGTTTTGAAAGGTAGCATATGAAAATTTACTTTGCAATGGCTTACAAATACCATGCATAGGAATTTATAGTGGACACAATGGCAAACTTGGTTTTTAGGAGTTGGATGCACGAGTAGAGCTCATACTCAGTACAAAATGAGGGCTAGCAAAAGACTAGGAGCGACCAACTAAGAGGGCAATAACGGCCATAATCATGCAAAGCGACAAAGTGACATTAAAAGAAGCATAAGATGGCATCAAAAGTCAAAAACTAAATGATCATAGAGGCAATGACGACTTTGTATGAGTCTAACATGTGTGAGCATGCGCCAAGTCAACCCAAATAAAGCATCAAAGGAGAAAACCAAAATAATGTTTCCAAATAATTAAAACAACGCATGATTTTTTCAAAGGCTCATTAAGCAATCTCAGTTATTTGAGACAAGTCATGCTACAGCAAAACCACTAAGCATACTATCAAAAAGACATCAAGCACGACATGCAAAAGCCTAGGCCGCAGTCTACACAAGCTCCTTCTTGTACCACTTTTTTGCATAAAGCTTTTTCTCTTTTCCAACACCATTCGAAATTTTTATAAACAACTCTTTTGATGAAAACCAATATGGACCAGAGGCAAAAATACACCTTGATAAAAAGATATAACAAGATCTGAACACAAATCAAGATGAAAAACGAAAGCTAAACGCAGTTCTAGAAAAAGAGAACACTCATTGAAATGATGAAAGTGAAAAACGGAGCGTTCTTGGCAAATGAAAAGCAAGGAAACTTCTCCAAAAGAAATTTGTTGGGGTCCAACCATTTATTGCAGCAAACAAAACTAAACTAAACTAAAAACCAAAACAACTGACGCTCCAAGAAAAACACATAATGCATGAAGCAATAAAAATATAGTGTGTTGAAAGGTGACCTGATTTTTGCCGATGAAGAAGGGGTGCCTCGGGGGCATCCCAAGCTTTGACGCTTGTACTTCTTGGATATTTCTTGGGGTGACATGGGCATCCCCAAGCTTGAGCTTTTGTCCATTCTTCAACTCATCTCATCATTCTCCAATCCCTACACTTGAAAACTTCCTTCATACAAAACTAAACACAAATCTATTAGCAACATTAGTGTAAGCATAACATTGAATCAACCCTTTTTGCTTCAGGTTTCAACTCAAAACCACCACATATAAAGCATATACTACTGTAGCAACTTCCCCAAAAGTTCCGTGATCAAAAGAACTCAAAAAGAAAGCGATAAAGCGGCAAACACAAATATTGGCAGAAATCTGTCAAAACATAACAGCTGACAAAGGTCGAATTTTTAGAGGGTTTTCTGTTGCTCAAATCAAAAAGTGTTCAACTAATGAAAGTTTGGATATAACCTGGGGCATATGCACAAGAAATCGCAGGTCCAAAAGATATACAGAGAATTTTCACGAATTTTTACGGTGCAGCACCGAAAATTGTTTCAGGACAGCAACATCCCCAAATCTTACCTCACTCAAATTAGAGGCTTCTCTTGGCACAAAAACGAAATAAAAAGGATAAGGAGAGGTCATTACAGTAGTAATGACTTCCAAGACTCAAATAAAAGAAAAGGTACTAAATGTAAAAACATTGGGTTATCTCCCAAGAGTGCTTTTCTTTAACGCTTTTGAGCTAGGCTCAGTAATTTGAGAAGATGCTCACATAAGAAATATGAATGGAAGCCAAAAAGAGCATCAAGGAGCAAATATAAAACACATTTAAGTCTAACCCACTTCCTATGCATAGGAATCTTGTAAGAAAATAAATCAAAGAAGCGCATAGCCACAAGTATGAGTAGATAAAACAAGAGCAACTTCAGAACTTTTAATATAAAGAGAGGTGTTTTAGTAACATGAGAATTCCAACAACCATATTTTCCTCTCTCATAATAATTTTTAGTAGCATCATGAACAAACTCAACAATATAAATATCACAATCACCCTCTTTTGTTAAGCATGGAGGGCTATCAAATAAGATATTAGTTAAAGAGTTACTCTTATTGGGAGGTAGACATGGGTAGCTCCATTCTTCCTCCTCTTGATCATCAATCTCCTCCTCTTTTTCATCCAAAGAGCTTCCAGTTTCAGCAATTTCTTCTTCCATAGGCTCCTTCAAGGCATTAGTCTCTTTCGTTGGAGAGCATCTATTAAGATATTTAAGAATATAGCCATTTTCTTCCTTGTAATTATCAAAGCAAAATGTAAGTATATCATAAACCTCATATTTATAAAGTGCATCATTAGTATTTTCAATCAAATAAGAAAGTTCGAATGCACCCTTCCAAGCAATAAATTCTTCAATTTGTTCCACATCATAAAAGTCATAATTTCCATTAATATAAGAAGATATGGTAACATCATCATTATACTCACATTGAAAAGGGAGGTGTTTATACCTCCTACAGCAACAAGATTCATCAAAGCAATAAGTAACATTATAAGAAGAGCACACATTTCTAGCAATGATATACAATCTATTGATTTGTTCCCATAAGTGTTTCCCTTTTTGTGACAAGCGGTGTTCCTCATAATAATTTTGCTACTCTTCCGTGAACCCACCTTGCCAAAAAAAATAGTTTCAAAGAAACCAACCATTGATAGAAAGCATGATAAAGCAAGACAATAACAGACCAACAAAAATAACAACTATAGTAGGAACTAAAATTTTTGTGTGTTTTTTATAAAACGATGCAAGTAAAAATAAAGTAAAGCAAAAATTAAAACAAAGTAAAGGATGTGCGTGCGAAACTCCCCTTGCAGAAGTCTTCTTTCCTCCCCGGCAACGGCGCCAGAAAACTTGTTGATGGCGCGGTGATGATGGTGTGAAAGCTTCTTCTTTAATACACGACAACGGCGACAGAAACTTCTGGAGCCAAGTTGACGTGGGAATGTGTAGTAAATGACCGGCCAGTTGGAAAACCCCAAGAGAAGGTTTTGATGAAGATAGCAGCAAGTTTTCCCTCAATTATGAAACCAAGGTTATCAATCCAGTAGGAGGACGAAATACGACTGAAGGTGATGCCCGCTAGCTTCGCGATAGCTCCGGACAATTTATAGGGCGCCTCGTCCGAGCTTTGCTTTGCGAGCGGCAATATGGAACCTGCACACAACACAACCAAATACTTTGTTCCCAACTTACGATGAGGTTGTCAATATCACCGGTTTGCTCGAAACATAGGGTATGAGCGTATCGAGTGGAAAGTGATAATAGTATGCGAGTAAAGTAAACAATGCGAGTAAAGTAAACAGGTGATAGCAATATAAAGGAAATAGGACCGGGATCCACAGTTCACTAGTGGTGTCTCTCCATAAGATAAAATAACACATGCTAGGTAAACAAATTATAGTTGGGCAATTGATAGAATAAAGACAACGTGATATGTCGAGAGGATCACTATAAGATTTACTCTGGGCATTACAACAAGATACATAGACCGCCATCCAACTGCATCTATGACTAATAATCCACTTGTGGCGAATCAATCCGAGAACTCCACAAGTATTAAGTTGCGAACAACAGATAATTGCATTAAGCAAAGTGTGTAATGTAAACAAAGCATATGCCCTCGAGCATATAAATGTTGTTTTCCCCCAAGTAGCAACAGCACATCTACAACGTTAGAGGTTTCTATCACTCCCCCAGATTAAATAGAGGCATGAACCCACTATCGAGCATAAATACCCCCTCTTGGAGTCACTAGCAACTACTTGGCCAACATAGCTACTAACAACGGAGAGCATGCAAGATCATAAACAACATAGAGATAACATAAGATAAAATTCAGTACTTCAACTCAATCATAACACCAATATTCATCGGATCCCAACAAACACAACATGTAGAATTACATAACGGTGATCTCGATCATGTAAGGCAGCTCACAAGATCTAAACATGAAGCACATGGTGGAGAAGACAACCATCTAGCTACTGCTATGGACCCATAGTCCAAGGTAGACTACTCACTCATCGCGCCGGAGGCAAGCATGGCGATGAAGAAGACCTCCGGTGGTGATTCCCCTCTCCGGCAGGGTGCCGGGAAGAGCTTCTGGACCCTCCCAATCTTCGAGTCGACGGCGGCGGCGGATCGCGATGTGTTCTGGAAAAGTGATTGGGTGTTTAGGCGTTTCCCATCGGGGGGTCTTTATAGGCGAAGAGGCGGCGTCAGAAGTGGACCAGGGGGCCCACACCATAGGCCGGCGCGGGCCAGGGGTGGGCCGCGCCCCCTGGTGGTGTGGCCACCCTCTGGTCCGGCTCCGTCTCCTCTTCGGTGTTCTGGAAGCTCCGTGAAATATCTGGACGACTGGCTTTGGTTTCGTCCAATTCCGACAATATTTCCTGTGTAACTTTTCTGAAACACAAAAACAGCAGAAAACAGGGAACTGGCACGGTGGCATCTCGTTAATAGGTTAGTTCCAGAAAATGCATAAAAATGCCACGAAGTGTAACAAAACACTAAACAAATGGTGTGAAAACAAGCATGGAGCATCAAAAATTATGGATACGTTTGAGATGTATCAATAATGCAGAAACCAACACGCAAGTCGATAAATCAAAGAGCAACGGTAAAAAGGAGAAGGAGAAAATTTACGTCTCCAACGGGGAGTGGAGAATTATCATGTCAGCTATCAATCACGGAACAGAAGTACCCACCAATTCAAGAAGGGAAGTTTTAATGGGATATCAATATGCATTGCATCAACACAGGAAAAAGTTGAGGAAGGAAAAAGACGAGTTAAGAAGAAGCCAAGAAAACTACAGCATGTCAAGTGGAGCATATTGGGACGAATATAGCGATGAATTAGAATCCAGCAGAGAACAACAACGTGGGCAAGAGAAGAAAGCCGCGCAAAAAGCGTAAGCAAAAACCCATTATATAATGAAGAGGATTTTGTACAAGAAACACTGATGACCTACAAGTATAGGGGATCGCAATAGTCTTCGAGGGAAGTAAAACCCAAATTTATTGATTTGACACAAGGGGAGCCAAAGAATATATGTAAGCCTTAACAGATGAGTTGTCAATTCAGCTACACCTGGAAACAGACTTGTCCGCAGCAGTTTATCAGTAGCAACAGTTTTATAGTGGTGATAGTAGTGAAACAGTAACAACAGTAGCAGAATAAAAGCAGTAATAGTAGCAATAGTAAACAGCAAGATGAGATACTGTAGGCATAGGGATGGATGTACGGGCGTTGCATGGATAAGATAATTCATGAAATCAGTGAGACATGGGCATTGCAGATAAATAATGATAAAGCATCCTAGTACTAACAATCATAGGTATGTGTTCCGTATATAGTTGTACGTGCTCGCAATGAGAAACTTGCACAACATCTTTTGTCCTACCAGCCTGTTGCAGCAGGGCCTCAAGGGAAACTACTGGTAATTAAGGTACTCCTTTTAATAAAGTACCAGAGCAAAGCATTAACACTCGGTGAATACATGTGATCCTCACATCATAGCCATCCCCTCCGGTTATCCCAATTTCTGTCACTTTGGGGCCTCGGGTTCCAGACAACAATATGTGTAAACAACTTGTAGGTAAGACCATAAACAACAAGTATCATCATAAAAACAATAACAAATTCAGATCTGAAATCATGGCACTCGGGCCCAAAGTGACAAGCATTAAGCACAACAAGTTGCAACAATGTCATAAGCACTAATAAAAGATATTAGGCACTATGCCCTAACAATCTCATAGCAAATTACATGAATGATCTCATCCAATCCCTACCATCCCCTTTGCCTACAGCGGGAATTACTCACACATGGATGGGGAGTAATGGATGGTTGATGGAGAGACATCGGTGATGATGGTGATGAAGATCTCCTCCAAATCCCCAGTCCCGGTAGGGTGCCAGAATGGAGTTTCTGGTTCTGAATCGCGGTTTCTGATGGCGGCGGCGTAGCGGAAGTCTATCTGGGAAAAACATCGAACCCTCGCTGTTTTCAGGTCAGAGGGTATATGTAAGCGGAAGTAGGGGTCGAGGCGACGGCGAGGTGGCCTCACCACAGGTGGGCGCGGCCAGGGCTGGGCCGCGCCCCCTGGTGGTGAGCCCAGGCCGCTGCCCCCCTTCGTCTCTCCTTCTGGCTCCGTGGGTCTTCTAGCAAAATAGAATTTTTGCAGTATTTTCCGAGATTTTTTCCTGAAAGTCGGATTTCTGCACAAAAACGAGACACCAGAGCAATCTGCTGAAAACAACATTAGTCTGTGTTAGTTGTATTCAAAACACATAAATTAGAGGAGAAACAATAGCAAAAGTGTTCGGGAAAGTAGATACATTTTGGACGTATCAACTCCCCCCAAGCTTAGCTATTTGCTTGTCCTTAAGCAATTCAGTTAACAACTGAGAGCGATAAAAGAAACTTTCACGAACACATTTGTTTCATATGATGTATATATACTAACTATATGGTCAAATACTCAGGCAATTCATAATAAGAAATATGCAACTAATGTTACCTCATAGTCAAGCAAGCTATGAGAGAGTGCCAATGCACTAATAACAAGTAACATGAACATAAGAAGCTACAAGATTGTAATATGCATAAATGATATGGAAGAGTGGTATCCCACTTGCCTTTATTCGTGGAGAAAAACATTAATGCTGAGGCACCTCTGAAGTCCAAAGGAAGACTAGAAGTAAAAATATCAAAGATACAAGCATCAAAGTTATACCACAATTAACCGTGTTCTGGGACAAGCACATTACACTAAGAATAACAGCTATGCTCTCAAGAAGGTGCTTTAAAGTTAGAAGATGAAGACTCAACATAAAAGTAAAAGAAAGGCCCTTTGCAGAGGGAAGCACTGATTTAACATGTGCTAGAGCTTTTCATTTGTAAAATAGAGATAAAAATTTATTTTGAGAGGTGGTTGTTTCATGTCAACGACTGGCAATGGGGACTTGCTATCTTCCATAATAAACAAGTGAGAGCGGTTCCGAGTTCTTTGAAAATTTGGCACATTGGTGCTCTTTTATAAAGCTTTGGCACTCCTCCCCACCTTTTTTCCTTTCTCAAACCATGGCTAACCGATTCCATCGGGTGCCCACCAACTTTCACATACCATGGAGGAGTGCCTTTTTTCTTTCTTTTTAGAATTAGATTGCAATGGTCTGACCAGCTCCCATGCAAAATTAATGACGAGCAGATGAAGCTGGCGCCTAGTCGAGGGGTACTTAATTTAATATGGAAGATAGCAATTCCGACCACTACGTCCTCATGAGCTAAAAACAGTGGCATAAAATGAGAAGTATTTGAAAGTTTTGAAAGGTAGCACATGAAAATTTACTTGGAATGGCTTTGAAATACCATACATAGGAATTTATAGTGGACTCTTTGGTAGACTTGGTTTTTTGGTGATTGGATGCACGAGAAGTATTCCCTCTCGGTACAAGTGAAGGCTAGCAAAAGACTGGGAAGCGACAATCGAGAGAGCAATAACTGTCATAATCATGCTTGTGACAAAACAAAATTAATATAGGCATAAAAATGATACAAGAACTCTGAGGCAAAGTAAATCATCGAGGCTTAATTGACTTTTGTTCAGTCATATGCATGCTTGAGCATGTGCCAAGTCGATTCAAATGAAACTTTCAGAGGAGGATACCACAATAACATACCATAATATGAATAAAACAATGCATGCAAGCATCTTCATGACATGCTACAAACTATTAGTAAATTGGAACTAATCATATGAGAGCAAGAACTACAAAGCATCCATTAGATAACATATACCTTGCATGAACCGACTAAGCATGTCCACATAGATGAGTATATGTACAAAAATGAAAACAAATAGAGTTCATACCAGCCTCTTACCACATCTCGGATTGTCATATGTCGTCATTATTGCTTTTCACTTGTGTGGCTTGAATAATATGAAGTGAATACCAAGCTCCAATGGAGTCATGGGAGACTGAACTCTGCAACAAACTTTACAAAACCGAAGAAGAACAACAAATATTTTTGGGTTTTCGATTTTTGAAACAAGAACAGAAGGAAATAGTAAACAAAGCAAAATATTTTGGGATTTCTATTTTCGTGCTCCTGGGTCATTAGTTGTACTCAGTTTTCCCCAGCCGCTTAACTTTTCCTCAGTTTCCCCTCGCTCTAGTTTGAAACCCCTCGCAGACGCTCGGACGGGAGGGTTGCCGTTTAGTTGACCGTTCCGTGCTGACGTGTGGGCCGCGTCGTGTGGGGCCGCATCGCGTGGGGCTGGTAGAAAGGGACCGCGTGGGACAGGACGAGACCACGTTTGGTTGTACGTGAGAGCTCGGTTCTGTCTCTCTCGGGCCAAATTGGCATTGCCTTTTCAGAGCGCCTTTTCCCCTCTCTCTCTGTAACAGTTCTCTCTCTTTTCACCAAATTAGTATCAAATCTAGAGAAGCTTCTATTTCTGTCTTTCTTCAATGATTGTTGCCTTTTGGCCCTCATTTTTGCCCAATATGGTAACAAATCTAGTAGCAAATCTAGAAGCTAGTATAGGATAAATTCACAGCAGCATAATAAATTTAGAAAACTAAGTATAATACATAAACTGCATACAGCAGCCAAAAGCAGCCAATAACGATGTTAATGTTCACGACAAACTAAGCTGAAAATAATACAAGACGCAATGTATGCCCAACATGAAGATTGGGATACCCCAGGATGAATGAATCTGTTCTTCATTCATCATATATATATTTGTCGCTCCATTTTCTGGTCCGAAAGAAATATTCATTGAACTCCTTCCGTCTGCAATGTGCAGCCAATATATCCTTCAAACGGTATGGCCTTTGTTCATCTTTCAGACCGTACTTTCCTAATCTATCCACACGTAGTGGCCACTCATCCCAGTCGTTCATATCATCAAAGTACTCTCTGATATAACCCAAATCCGCGTAGTAGATACAGCCAGGTCGAAGTGTCGGGTGCACTCTGGTGTCGACGGAGATACACCGGACATGATGACGAAGAAGGCACGACTGCCAATGTTACTGACGGCATGGAGAGAGCGGCTCTCAGTGTCCACACGGTATACCAATGTTTGACCTTCCTCCAAATGACCGCCCAACAACACAAGCAGCAGATCACCATCCGACTTCACAAGGTAGAACTTGTCATTTCCAAGTTCTGGAAATGAAAATAGTGTCTCCATGTTGACATTGCTCGCGCCCTGCTCCAACTGGACATTGTTGGTGCACACTAATGTTCCGAACTCAAAATTGTTCACAGCTAGTGCATAGAATTCACCATTGAACGTGGTAATGCAACGCATAGAATGGTGCTCGATCAAAAATCTTCCTTCTCCCCAATCTTCATCTATACCCTTAGTTGGAGTGCTCTCATCGACCCAAGCAATTTCCACCGGTAATATGTGGAAACGAAGAGCATAGTCGGGGACTTCATTACAGTGACTGACTCCAGAATAACAGATGGCATCTGCGCCTCAAATATAGTGTTCGATGTCTTTGTGAGTGGGTTCAGAAGCCGTATCTTGTGCGGCTGGTTCTTCTGGGCAAGCACGATGACGCCACGGCAAAAGCTGACTAAGTAGTATCTAAAATATATGGATTGATGAAGATAACATTCAGCACTAAGATGTTTACGATTGAAAATAAAAGGATT
The DNA here is from genome assembly GCA_007115705.1 of Dactylis glomerata. NCBI lineage: Eukaryota > Viridiplantae > Streptophyta > Magnoliopsida > Poales > Poaceae > Dactylis > Dactylis glomerata. Next base: position 429,874 of record QXEO01000896.1, read on the forward strand.
AACTCTATAGATATGGAGGAATTTGAACCTTGCATGAACTTCCGTTAGATCGATGGTGACGTAGCGGGATGTGCGGAGGTGGAGGAAGGAGAACTCAGCGGCGCGTGGAAGGGCGTGCTCTACCATGATCCATTCGTGCAGGTGCACGTCGGGCTCAGGTAAATCTGAGCGCCAATTAGTACAAACTTGCCTCAAAGCAGAGTAGGTGTCCACGTACTCCTCGTTCGCCAGTAAGCAGGCGCCGATCTTGTGAAGTGGTCCGTCAGCCCTGAGAGAGGCCCAGTTCATGGAGGCGCCGCGCCTGGATGCGCCGCCCTCGGAGGCGACGGGCACGGCGGCGACGGCCTCGGATGCGACGGGCTCGG
>QXEO01000896.1:437049-501300 GCA_007115705.1 Dactylis glomerata
CTTGCAGAAAAATATTCAGGTTTGAATAATAAAATTGATATAGCCTTGCATAAGCTAGAAGAAGCAAAGGCAAGACAGAATACAGTTTGCAGAAATAACGATTACATTAAAGAAGAAGTGCAATCCATTGGAAAAAATATAGAGCATAGTTTAATTAAGAATAAAGACTTGTTGTCAGGTTCCACAACAAGGCAAGATCATATTCTTGAAATTAAAGAGTTGGTGCAAGAGGTAAAAACTCTGATCCTCTCATAATTTGCATGTCCGAATATAACAAAGCATTAAGCGAAGTAGCCAAATATTTAACGCCTCCTATTGGTTTCTCCGATTACGATTCACCAAAAGAAGACTCTAAAATTTTAATAAAGCAAAATAATACAATCATCCAGTTATTAATCCAAGTCTTAGAAAAATTAAATAGAGAACAAGGTAACAAAGAAATTGTGTTAGCATCATCTGGTGTAGTAATATCATCAAAGAATATTAACTCAGAAAAATGGACATATCTAAAAGCCTCAATAGAAGAGACAAAGGTCTCCAAGTAGTAAGGCAAGATTCGAGACCCTTAACAATGAGAATTTCATGCAGCAGAAGCAGAAATGATGATATTGATAGTTTAGAAGAAGTTATAGACCTAGATAGAGATCTAGAAAGATATCAAAAAGATACATTAAGGAAAATAAGACCACAACAAGTTTATCATATGGGCATGTTTGAAAGTAGAAGCGGCCTATATAGAATTTCTAGAGAAATTGAGTTAAGTGTGATAACTCATCCTGTAGACCTAAGAATTGTGAGTAAGAATATTGAAAATGAACTTAAATATAGTGGTTATAAATACATTCATCAAGGTATGTATATCATAGGAGTTAAAGGCATGACAAGAAAGAAATTAGGAACGAAGGTTCTAATAACATTACTAGATAAAAGATGGGGATCAATAGATAAAGCTTCATTAGGCTTTATGGAAGGTGATATGAACGAAAATAGGCTAATACCTACATAGCCCCAGACCTAATGATGCCAGTAAAAGAATTTATAGATAAAAATGAGTTTTGGATTCCAGACTAAAGGATATGAAGATTTTAGAGGAACAAATTTGTTAGTAAGCATAGAATTTATAGGAAGGCTCACTAACAAAAGCAGCTCTAGATATAGAGTAAATGTAAATGACGTAATTGAAAGTATGCAGTCAAAAGGTATAAAGTTTATGAGTCCTCTTAAAATTAGTTCTAAAGAAAGAGCAGGAGAAGAGTGGAATATTGGAGAATTAATAGAAAAGAAAGAACTAAAACTACCTGAAACCTACATTAGCTATCAAAATTGTGAAGGAAGTAGTAGCATTAGGTTCACAAATTATAAAGCCGCATCCTTAGATGACACAGAATCTCTAATGTCAGAATCTGAATTCAGTAATAATAGGGGCAAAGATGCAACAGAATGCATGGAAAAGGCAAATCTAGACAATGAAATAATTCATTGGGAAGGAAAATTAAAACATATAGAATGGGAATATAATAATTCTATGATAAAAGATTGGCCCAAGATTCGAGAAAAAGAATTATTTTTCATTAGAGAAATTTCAAGACTTAAAAAATTAAGAAGTGACAAAAATAATACCGCTAGCAGTTCAGTTATGGTAAAAAATATGGTTGAGCCCAAAGACAAAGATAAAAATGTCAATATCAACCAAAGTCATAAGGATAAAGTTATAGATGAAGATGAGCAATGGGACATAAACAATAAATTGCTATTAGAAAGTTATGAAGAAGAAGAAAAAATAGTAAACGAAATACTAGAAGAAGAAATAGAGTACGATGAGTCTGAAGAATATGATGATTTTATAAATTCCCTAGATGAGGTAGGGTTACATAATTTAGAAAATGCAATGGAAGCCATGGAAGTTGAAAATAGTAAGAGAAAAAGATCTGCATATGGTGATAGTTCAGTAAAACAAGAAGGAGAAAGAGAGAGAGCAACCAGACCATCCGGAAGATGGCCTCCAGAAAAAGAAGATTTTCAACCAACATACATCCCAGGACAATGCAGGCATATGGGTTCTAAAAGAAGAGATTTTGAAAGACCAGTGCAATTTCAAAATTATAGGAATGATGGTGCTATATTAAACTTAGCAGCTCATGATCCTGCAGATTGGCCAAATATAATTAGCATATGGAAAAACCTAATAGTTCAGAAATATATACAAAACCAACATAATATAGGAAATAAGGTAGAAGATATGCTAACATATCTTGAAACATTTTTAGGAGAATCAGTAAAAGTTCTATGGGAACAATGGGTAGAGACATATCCAAATAATTATGAAGAATTAAAAAGGGCTGGAAGTAACCCAAATAATTTTGCTAACATTATATCAAATATGATCATAGCAGAAGACCCAGAATTAGGAAATACAGCATTACAAAATGAAAGATTGAGAGAAATAGAAAAATTAACTTTAACTAGTTGGAAAGGAATAAAAGAATTCTCTCAGCATTATTTATATAATGCTACCACTGCTAAACAAGGCTACAACAAAGGTGTTGTTGAAAGATATTTTAATAAATTACCTGACCCTTTAGGATCAATAATATTTGAAGAATATAAGAAAGAAACAGAAGGTTTCATCATGAATATATCCCAAGCCATAACCTTTGTTTTTAAACATTTAAGAAAAGTTTGCACAAGTATACAAGCACAACGATCTATGAAGAGATCTGATTATAATTTCTGCAATAATATTGTCAAAATTCCATTAACATATGGAGAAGATAGGCATAGGAATAAAAAATATTACAAACCTCAAAGGAGAGATAATAGAAATTTTAGGACAAAAAGAAGATATTTCTTAAGAAGGTCAGATAATAGAGCCCCTTTCTTACATAAGAGAAATGTAAGAAGATATAATCCCAGAAAAACATATGATAGTACGTGCAGGTGTTTTATATGCAACTCACCTGATCATCTAAGTAGAACTTGTCCCAATAAAGATCAGAAAAGATATTCTAGTAAATTAGAAGAGCAAGAAAGAGTGCTAATCATAGATAGTGTCAATGAAAATATATTAGTATGTGATGATGAAATAAAAGATGATGAGTCAATATATTCAATCATAGAAACAGATGAAGTAGAAAATGAGATAAGAGAAGAAGAATCAAGTGAAGATGAGATAGACTTAATAGAAGAACTAGCAGGTTTAAAAATTGAAATGATGAATCAAGTAGATTGTGAGCATGATTGGATTAGAGGTAAAGGAGACTATTATATAAAATGTGCTTTTTGCATATACTACCCAAGCCAAGAAAATAGGTCAACTTGTAGTTTATGTTTAAGACAAGCATGTTTTTCTTGTTTGAAAGCTAAGAATCAAAGTTGGAGACAAGAAATAGAATATGAACCAGAAGATCGAGTACTATCAAGTAGAGTTAGAAATCTAGAAAATAGGATAAATAAACTAGAAGCAGAATTAGAAGAAATAAATTATAAGTTACAAAATAATAATAATGGTGTTATATGTCAAGAAGATAATACAGCCAAAAATACTGAATTAAAAGATCAAATGGTAACTGTAAGAGAAAGTAAAGGAGATAGGCATATACAATTAAAAGATGCTATAACAAGCTTTGGGAATAAATATATAGTACGCCTACCATTTAAGGAAGTACTAGGAATACGGATTCCAGTTAAAATAATTTGAAGCCAAACATTTCTTACAAAATATTAGCATTATTAGATACAGGTTGCACTAAGAACATAATTCATGATAAGTATTTTGCAAGATGCCCTGAAATAGTTAAAACAATAGATGATAATAAAGCCGAAGTATCCACAGACATGTCAGGAATAAAGAAAGTACATAATCAACTAGCGTATAACATCGAATCATACATAAATGGCACCAAATACATTATAGATGAAATTACAATCAGAGATTTATCTGTAATAAGTGATGATATGATATTAGGATTAAGGTTTTTACAACAATCCTTGCAAACCACTATTATACATGAAGAAGGAGTTACATTCATCCCACACCAAGATAATGTTCCATACATATCTGAGGTGCGAAAACAAAGAAAATCCTTGCAAAATGTAGAAATATCTAAGCTGGAAGATGAGGGTAGCACTAGTATAGACCCTCTTGAAATCTGCAATGAAGAAGAGCTTAGTGACAGTATAGAAAAATATCATATAGAAAATACATGCATAGAGTGCATAGGGTTACAATCTTTCTCACCTAATTGGTATAGAGATATAAAATCAAAAAATGATATAGACAAGATTGTGCGAAGGCTAGAAGATATACAAATCATTGGAGAAATACCAATGAAACATTGGGATAAGAATGCTATAGTATGCAAAATAAATATTATAAACCCTGATTACATAATTAAGTCAGGACCTATAGAAGCTACTCCCAAAGATATAGAAGAATTCAAAATGCATATTGAAGAATTACTGAAATTAAGGGCAATAAGAGAAAGTAGAAGCCCTCATAGATCCGCAGCTTTATTGTTAGAAATCATGCTGAAGAAGTTAGAGGCAAGTCTAGAATGGTTATTAATTACAAAAGACTTAATGATAATACCATAGATGATGCATATAATATACCAAATAAGCAAGAATGGATTAACAGAATACAAGGAAGCAAATATTTCTCAAAGTTTGATTTAAAGGCCGGTTTTTGGCAAGTAAAAATGGCCGAAGAATCTATTTCGTGGACAGCATTTACATGTCCTCAAGGTCATTATGAATGGCTAGTTATGCCTTTAGGATTAAAGAATGCGCCTGCATTATTTCAAAGAAAAATGCAAAATATATTCAATGAGAATCAAGCATTCATATTAGTCTATGTAGATGACTTGTTAGTCTTCTCAAAGACTTATAAAGAGCATATTGCACACCTTGAAGTTTTCTTTAGAAAGGTAGAACAAAATGGGTTAATATTATCTAAAAAGAAAATGGAAATTTGCAAAGAGAAAATTAATTTCCTTGGCCATGAAATAGGAGAAGGAAAAATATATTTGCAAGAGCATATAGCTAAGAAAATATTACAATTTCCTGATGCCATGAATGATAAAAAGGTTTTACAACAATTTTTAGGAATTGTAAACTACGCAAGAAACTATATAGATAACTTAGCAAAGATTGCTGGACCATTATATGCTAAATTAAGAAAGAATGGTCAGAAATATTTTAATTCTGAAGACATAAAATTAGTTCAGGCTATTAAAGAAAAGGTTAAAAACTTGAAACCCTTAGAATTACCATTAGAAGATAATTATTTCATAATTGAAACTGATGCATCTAAGGTAGGATGGGGTGCTATATTAAAGCAAAAGCCTAATAAATATTCTCCAAAGGCAGAAGAAAAAATATGTAGATATGCCTCAGGGAGTTATAAGTTAAAAACTGTGAATAATATTGATAGAGAAATTCTTGCAGTTGTCCATGCCATTAACGCATTTAGATTATATTTAGGATTTAAAGAATTTACAGTACGAACAGATTGTGAAGCAATATGTAGGTATTACAATCAAATCAATAGTAAGAAAAGTTCTACTAGAAGATGGGTTTTATTTGAAGATATCATAACTGGGAATGGTTATAAAGTAATTTTTGAGCATATTAAAGGAAAGGACAATAGCTTACCTGATATATTCTCTCGTGCATCAATTTTGCAGAAATGAAGAGAGGAATACTCCCTAACGGGACAGAAGTATTCACATTTGGAATTGATAATACATTGAGAATATTCCCTCCAAATACATTCAAATTCAAGGCAAAGGGACATATCGCCCTAGATGAAATTCAAGAATGCATATTGGACAATTTCTGGTTTCAATATAATAATAAAAGAGAAGAGAAGGGATATTTATTATCCATTCTGAATAGCCTTGCAGAATATTTTAATATGATGAATAAAAATATACCGAAGTCAGCAAGAATTCAAACGCAGGAAATAATATCAGTATATGTCCTATTTGATGGAAGTAAACCAGGAATATATACAAGATTTGAGGAATTAGCAAAACAAAAATCTATAGCAAGAATGAAGGGAGAAGATTTAACATGGAAAAAATATATAGATATTAATGAAGCATTGAAATATGCAAAAGATATCATTGGAGAAGATTTTTATATAGACCCTAAAGTGAAGGAATATATTGAGAAGGCTAAGGGAAAAAACAAGAATACTCCCCCTCCACTGAATACAACTCATGCAAAGGGAGAATCATCAAAGAAGGCAAAAGAAGAAGAAGAGTCCCCCCAGACTCTAACATATAAGGCGTGCCTTTTAAAAGGCGTGGATCCTCTGGATTCAGAGCATATAGACTTGAAGGTAGACCAAAAATTTGAAGAAATTGCAAAAAATATGGAAAGAAGAAGTAAAAGCAGAAATTTTAAAAGAATTACAAGCTGAATTTAATGAAAAATTTGAAGCACTAAAAAGAGAATATGATGCTAAATATGACCTGAATTTTCTAGACGATGACCACATGGACATCGCTGGACATGGTCAGCCCCTAGAATAAATATAGAAGCATGTAAATATTGCTGAATATGAATTGATATTGCTATCAATCATTCGGGCGTGGAGGACCCAAATATAAGAATAAACTTGAATTGATATTACTATCAATTATTCGGGCGTGGAGGACCTATACCCGAACAATTGAAAAATTCAAAAATATAATAATTTCGAAATATTTAATGAATGAATAAAAATAAATATTCCTATTATGAAGATCTCCACCATCGTCAAGCATGCAAGCAGCCAAAGATTTGAAGCTGTCCAAAGTTCTTCACATGCATACAAGAAGAAGGAAATCAAGCCAAAGTGAAGGAGAATTTCCAAGAACACCATCATGAAGCATAGGAAGATATCCAACAAGATAATGGCATCTCCATTGGCAGCCATGGCAACGTGGTGGCTGCATATGCATTTCTCTCCAACATGCTCTCATTAACCTATAAAGAAGGGCTACAAAGGCTATGAAGCCTAGAAGGCCTAAAAAGACCTACAATATAGGGGTATGATGAGCAAGAAGAAAGAAGAAGCAATAATAGAGGAAGAAGGCTGTGGAATGCTGCTCTCTCGTGCCTATAAAAGGAGAAGTTTGCAGCGAAGGAAGAGAGACAGAGACACACACAGAGCAAGCAAACACCAGCAGAAGAAACACCAGTCAGCAGCGAGCTCCTGCGAGAACTCTCTGCTTAGTAGTAGTAGTAGTAGTACCACCACCACTTGTAATAAGCCTGCATAGTGAAGGCAATCGTGTTGTACCGAAGGAGCTAAGGTAATCCCTCCTTCTCGTGTAAACCCTTCGGGGCTTCCCGAAAGGGAAAACCATATGTAAGCTGTATTGTGGAAATGAAGTAGTTTCGTGTTTCCCTTAATCTTTTCAGCATGTTTATATGGGATGGGTTCTTATGCTAGGGATCCTATAGGAGAAACCTCTGCATGTAGTTCTCTGTTAAGCCTTGTGTATGGCGTCAGAACGAGAACCTTGGTTGTAGAGAAGTGTTCCCTTTGGGTGGAACTGCCTGGGAAGACGATAAAAAAATAACCCATATAAATTTGACTAAAGAAATTTTGGGAAATAAACTTAGCTACTCCTGAAGCAATATGGTGAAAAATATGGTGAGTACCGAGTAGGACTATACACCTCTGCGCACACCCCGCTCGAATTGTTGGCCTCGACAGCCATAAAGATCCTGTAGAATATATAAAAAATAATATTATAATCTGAATATTAAATTTACGTATTCATAAACGTTAATATAAAAGAATTTATTATCACTATATATATATATATATATATAGGTACTCTATTAGACACCCTGGGTGTATATATATATAGAAACTCTATTAGACACCCTGAGTGCAGAATTACTTATTCTGCACCCGGGTCGATCGGCTGAGCCAGACCGCCTCGTGTGGTTCAATCTAGCCACCGGTTCAATCTAGCCACCGTTCTCACACCGGTCTCCATCCGTTGTAATTTCCTCTCTCTTTTTTACGTTGCTTGCGACCGTTCTCTTTTTTCCCAATCGTGGGGTAGGAGCTATCCACTCCCCCACAGTTTCTGCACAATCAGGCGAGCGGTTTGGCGATAGCTACGAGGTAGGCGGCGCTGCGAGTGCTTACGGTGGCGAGCCTGCGGCAGTTGCGGACGGCATCGTCAGCCGGCGGGCGACGCTGCGGGAGCTTACGGTGGCAGGCGTGCGGCAGCTGCGGGCGCCCTTCGTCGGGCCGCGGCAACATCGAGGCCGGCGGCGCTGCGAAGGCGTCCTAGCGTGGTGGGTGGCCTGCTCCGCGGCGAGTGGCCGGCTCGGGGAGGCGTCGAGCCGTGGTGGGTCGCCTGAACCGCGGCGATTAGCCTCGTTACCTCGTCTGTGTTGAGAACTGCGGTGAGTTGCCCCAATCTCCAGATCCCGTACCCAATCGGCGTGCCTTTAGGTGAAGTATATCTTGGCTTCTGCAAATCTTCAAACGGCTGGTGGCCTTTGTGTCGTGCTGCGCTCAGGCAAGCTTGCTGGTGGCCAAGAAGGCAAGAAGTATCTTCGCCTCTGGTGAAATGCTCCCCCTTGTCTTCTAGCCAGCTTGCGATCCCTAACTCTCCTCGATGTATGCAGGTAACGAGCAGCCTATAAGAAACCTAATTGCTCTTACTATGATTAATCTCTTTTGCTGAATATGTTCAGCGAGCAAGTCATCGAGGCTGCAAGCAGATGCCCGTCTAATTTTATCTCTTTCTGTGCAAATATATTTTTCCTTATTTAGCAATACAAAATTAGTGGCTGTTTCAGTTCTCTTGTCTTGGCTTGCTTCTGCAATCAGAAAATTTTAGTTTATTAGTTCTTTGGGCAATACAGAACAGAAGAACATACAGTTTCTGTACATGTATTGATAAACTTGTCGATTTGGCCGAGCCGGACCACATACCTCCACCAGAGCCGATGCAATCGAACCCGCTCCACGGCTGACATAATTTTAGCTCAACGGTTTGCACACTTTCTTTTGACCGTGAGGTACTGGCTAGCTAAACCCATATTTCTCAAATCGTGCGTGCGTGCGGTTTAGGATTCCAACTAGCGGAGACGGGTGCGGCCGGCAGCATACTGTATTTGCGCATTGCGGCCGGCGGCGAGCAGCTTGCGTCCGACAGCGAGCAGCGACAGGCTGAAGCTGTCCACGCGGAAGGCGAGCACGCTGGTCCGGCCTCCGTTCCTCCATGTCGATCGCAAGAACCACCCCGAGCGCTGCGGGCTGAGTCCTTCGCTGCCGTCTGCGGCGGATCCAAGGCGCCTCGCTGGCCACCGGAGGAGCCACGTCGACCGGTGCTGGCCCCAGCACCCCACTGCCGTCTGCGCCAGCCGCCCCCAACATCTTCCCCGTTGCCATCGTCCGGCGAGCCCGCATCTCTCCAACATCGAGAGGAATAAGCCCCTCATCCTTCCATCCCCGCATCAGCTAGGTAGGTCGTGGTAGTTCCTTACATTCTTCTTCAGTTTTTTTTTGGTCAAAACCATTCTGATTTCAAGTGGATTTGTGCAGTCTGTCATATGTTCTAACGTTTAGGATAAATTAGTTGATTTACATAATTGATGTAAGACTCCTCTGAACTTGATCAGCAGGTTCTGTTTATTCCTCTTATCTGAACCTCATAGACTGTTCATCTACATGTATCCTGGCTATAGTGATTTTACCTGGGACGGTCTGTGCAAAATAAAAAGATAGGATAAAATTACACTACACAGGAGGGAACCAAAACGAAATTAATCACTACTTGAACAGGATTTGTTTGCATCCATCATCAAATTAGCAAAATCAGTCATCAGATGGTTTCACAGTCAATTTTTTCAGACAATACGTTATGCAGGATACTTCAAGTTATCATTTGCTAACGCATTTCCAAATTGTACTAAAGATAACCCCCAAAAAAGATGAAGAGTAATACGAATCGCAAATTTGATCATTGCAAACTTGACCTCCTTTTGAGGCAAGTTCTTGAAGAAAGTTATCTGTATAATTACGTAACCACTGCACATACTCTTTGAGGAATTAAATAGATGACAAATTGTAGGATTTTCTTGAAGAAAGTAATCTGTACAATTACTTAGTCACTGCACGGATAGTACGATGGTAGCCCGTTCCTGTCTGGTCATTTTTTTCATTCAGAACTAGCAATGAGGCAAAACACGCTGCTGGTAATGATGTCCTGTTGTACAACCCACCAATTGGTTCTTTGAGGTTTAGCTTTCACAAATTAATTTACCCTGTAATGGATAGTTCTAATTACCCACTATTATTTTCCATGGATTAGAAACAGAAGCCTTCCCAGTATGCTTGTCGGCATATCCTTGTACCAATTATATGGCCCTTGCGCCTGTGGTTTGCTAGCTGGCGATACTTCTAAGCTTATGATCCCAAAATTATAATAAATACATCGAGACTTCATGTCTGAAACGAAATCCTATTTGTCAAGATCCCAGTTACTTGTAGATTTAACTTCTGTTTATGCACGTTCTAGAAATAAATACATGTTAATTTTTCTTGATTGTTCAAACATACGTTTAGATAAGTCCTATATGATTTGTAGATAGTACGTATCACTGACATTGCCTTATGGGCATATTACTTGCAGGTTTCCATGTCTGCATTGCTTATGTTGGATTTTCTCGCCCTCCAAACTGCAAGAAAGGTGGGGTTAAGCTTGAGGGGTATGTATAAGGTACTAGCTTGTGTATTTTTTTGTATTCGTGCTGTGTAACTTGTGTCTACTCACTTAAGTTTATTACATCATATGCTAATTTTTTTACGTGATGAGTTTGCCATCTAGGAAATGTAGTTTCATGTTCAAACGATAAAACTATTGCATAGATGCATAAGCTTATTACATCAGATGACCATTTTTTACATCAAAGCTCTTTTGGATTGGATAGAGAAATAGTATTGCAGTCCTCTTGTTTTCTTATCATTGTGATGCAAATGGTATAAGGTCTTCAGATGTTGTTATATAAATGACCATTTTCCAGTTGAGATTTTTTTTGGTGATGGGCAGTTGTTTGAGGACTACGAAGTTCTAATGGTGCTAGGTACAGATTCGATATAGAACATATATGCTGGAGTTGCAGCAGTACAAAAGGTCGATCACTAAGATCCTTTGTGCATTTTTTAAGTGTACAAGTGCAAGTGCTGAATCGATGTGAACTTGTGCCTATTCTGAGTGTTTTTAGCATACTATGGCTCAGCGAACAACACCTTATCTACAATTATTCATGAGTATCTATGAACGTCTCTCACAAGGCAGCTGCAAGCCTGCAAACTACTCTGATCTATTATAGTAATTTTATGTTTTTCATTTTTTCGTACTTCCTCCTACTATAGCCTGCTATTTTGTTAGTTTTGATTCTTGCATCTTACTGTGGGGAAGTCTAATAAGATATCAGATTCCAATAAGTTCTTGTCTAGAGGTTTGTATATTGCTGTGTGTTAGTGTCAATGGTTAGTGCGTGTGTGGGAGCTGATATATTGCAGTCCTATTTCTGTTGGCCTTGTGTGGCCTGAGATGAGCTCAAGTCTTAATCCAATAGTTCAGGTTGTGTTCCTATGTTTCATTTGAGGGTTTTGCCAGTAATTACTTCCTGATTTGGTTGTGTAAGTGATCTGATCCTGTGATGACATCTATTTGAATTGCTAGGCTGACAACGGGAAGCATAGAGACAATACCAATTGCTCGCCTTACAACATGTCCTCATCGGACAGGTGCTGGAGATGCCGGGAGCTCCCATCCACACGGATGGCCTCAAGCCACCAATGGAGTGGCGCCTGTGCGGTTACGCCTGTGTACCAGACAGTTCTCTCCGGCACTGCTTCCGTGTAGACTAGCTGGCTAACACAAGGTACCTGAGAAAATTTAGTGGCAGCCAGAAGTAATAAACCTTGAAAAAAGCGATGAGATTCTAGTTATTATATGGAGGGATTGCAGGAGCTAGCGGCAAGACAGTTAAATGATTATGGGAGTAATCAATGGTGATTGACAGAAGTAAATTGTAACTAGTTGCTCTTAAAGCCCTCTTTTGGAACGCCAGAAGAAATTATGGTGTTTCTGTGAAATTCTTATGTTCCAAATATGATTATGTTTGCAGTTTGCTCAAACATGCCTTTTCTGACAAACTAATTAAATCAGCTTATTTTTGGATGCGATGTAAAATTGTGTTACTGATTTGCACTTCACATGCATAGCTCATGGTATGAATTTGAGTGTATAAAAAGTTGGTTGGATTTACCTCGCATGCATCATGTACGATGGTGTAAAGTTACACTGCACAATGTAAAATCTTACGTCACATGCAGTTCCTGCGGAGGTTTTGAATGAGTGCCGTAAAATTACCTCGCAACTCGCATGCAGACGTGGGCGGGATGGATATGGTGCGCGGACGCGGAACGAGCAATATTCTGCACCCAGGGAGTCAAATAGCGCGACTATATATATATATATATATATATATATATATATATATATATATATATATAGGATGAGACTATTCTGCAACTGATTGCAGAATAATATTCTATACATGTCTCAGTCCATATATGGCCCGATCTAATAAAAAGACCGAAAAAGAAAACCCACCTGGAGCCCATCGTGCACCCTCCCCGCGCGACCTTATCCTCACCTGCTCGCCCTCCCGCTACCAGCCGGCAGCCAGCACCGGCGACGCCTATCCCCTGCTCGCCGGCAACCTAGCCCCCCTCCGCCGCCGGCACCCCTTTTCCTCCACCGTCGACACTCCCCGTCTCTCCCACTGCCGGCGCGCCCTCCTAGGAATCAGCCACTCACCACTGCCACCGGATCCTTCGCTGCCGGAGCTCCCCGTCCCCAACCTCCACCGTACTCTGCCTCCAGCTCGAGCGTGGACCCGGCTACCCCTCCACCGTCCGAGCGCGCCATCGCCACCGCACTGGCTCGACCAGTCGATTCCCGCGACGACCCGACCCACGCGTCGTCTGGCGTCGTTCCCCGTCGCTGCATCATCTTCTACACAGGCGGCCGCGCCCCGACTCCCGCGCCGTCGTGCTTCCCCGGTCGCCACCTACCTCCCATAGCCGGACCTCCTCCCAGCGTCTTCGGCCTTCCCCGTCGATGCGGGCAGGTTCCCCGTCGCCGCAGGAAGGTGTCCTAGATGGGTCTGGGTACACTCGCGCTGCACCTCTCTTTGTTCTTCCTCCGTGCTGGCGGCACCAGCTCGCCAGGCCTCGGACGTCCTGCTGGTTAGCGCCAGCACCAACAGCTTGCTGCCGCTCCGGGCTACAGCCGGCGTCGGCGGGGCTGCCAGAGGGCCGAGTCCTGCTACTCTCGACAGCTTTCAGCGAGCAAGCTCCCGCACACTCTAGCTAATTTCTCAAACAAACGCCCACTGGTTGCAACGCATTAGGAATGATGATTTCCGCCTTGTTGGTCAGATACATGTACACATTATTCGATCAGCAAAGATGTTGTTCGGTATTGCAGATAGCTGAATTGGCAGTACATGTCGCTGCAACAAGCAGTGCAGTCGCGTCTCTCGTGGCATCCTGCAGCTTTGTTTACAGCCATTAACTCTGGTGTCTTAATGAAGCTAATGCTTCTGGTTGATTTGGATGGATAAGAAAAATCACAACGAGTGGAGAGTGGCCATAAAGTGGGAAAGGAACATTAGAAAAATAGGAGAATAAGGAGCAAGTTATGTGTGCTGAGTCGTTGACAGAAATATCTGTTGTTTCGGTTGGATTAAAGTTCACATGTATATGCCCACCAATCCTTAATAATCAATAAGCATTTGGTGATGACACGATATTTATTTTGTTAGGAAGAAATCACATGTATTCGAGGAAGTACACTTCACTGTCAAAGTACACTCAATAGCTTTTGTATTTTTCCGGGGGCTCACTTATTTGCCCCTAGCTAGTTAGCAAAATCATGCAATTGGATCTTATATAATCTTCTCTATTCTAAAAAGGCAGCCTGGTGTATGAAGATCCCTCTATACACGGGATCCGGGGAAAGGTCTGATATTTTTTGTAGGGAAGTACGTCAAAAGTCAGTCTAGAAGTACATGACGTCATTTTCAAGAAGTATACATTCATTTTCTCAAGCAAGATCACGAAGTACACCCTACTAAGACTGGAAATTTTACATATTCAGTTTAATTAGTACACAACAATAAGATCAAGAAGTATACTCTAGAAATATTTGAGAATAAGATCGGGAAGTATAAGTATTCATTTTAGGTAAGTACACAACAGTAAATTTGGAGTACATCCTTTTAAGATCGGAAAGTATATGACTGCAATATCAGGAAGTATGCACCAGTAAGAGCGGGAAGTATAATATTTAATTTAGGGAAGTACATAGCCCCTCTTAAATTTGAATGAAAAAATTATCAGAAAGTACATAACAATAAGACCGGGAAGTACACACCAGCAAGATAAGAAAGTACACACGATGCCGATGAGAAGTACAAATATTTAGTTTAGAGAAGTATACGGCCCCTCATAATTTTGCATAAAAAATGAGGCATGATGAAGGAAACTAATGGAATCATCTGGAAAAAAATGATGGAAGTACAAACAGTGACACCAGGAAGTGCAAGATTTCATTTAAGGAAGTACACATATTAAGTTTTGAGGAGTACACCAACCCAATGATTTTCATTTTTGTTGTCTTAAATAGGCCTTGCTATATTTTTACAACATAACCAAAAATCACACAATTTAAAAATCGAACGAAAGGTCTAATGGTTTTTTAAAAATATGCATAAAACGGGTTGACTCAACTTTGACCATTGAAAACCTCACTTGGGATCTGTTTTTAAGATTGTAACTGAGGCGCGTTGTTGTGCCAAGCATTTTGAGTGGTCACAGGCCCGAAATGGATAACATATGAGAAAGTTGTAGCCTTTTTACTAAAAAGTTTTTGAAACTATAACGCACAGTACAAACACTTATAAAATGAAGTACCGATATGTGTCGGCGGAAGTACGCACGATGATGACGAGAAGTACAAATATTCAGTTTTCAAAAGTGCAAAAGTGCTATAATACAACATGATAACGGAGGTAAGTACAATATTATGATGCAGGTAAGTACAATATGATAACAACGGAAGTACAACATGATAACAGAGGGAAGTACAATATTGTGACGGTGGAACCAAAAGGACACCGTATAATGAAGTTACCGTTGTTTTACTGAAAAATTCTTGAAACATCATCAGGAAGTACAAGCGCGTATAACAATGAAGTACGAGATACATATACTAGGAAGTACGAAAACTCTGTTTTCTCGGGACGGACATATATCATGCAAATCATATTGTTTTAAGCTCCGATCGCCTCTATAGTAGGCAGAAATGATTTGCATGGTCGAACAAAAACTTTAATTTCATTACTTTTTGCTTTCCATGACGAATCAAATAGTAAAATTTCTCAATTTCAAATCGTTTACTTGCGAAGAACACAAATCATATGAAGTTAAAACTATATAAATTAATTTTTAACTATAAGTAATTTGCAAAAATATTGAGAACAAAAAAGTTGTGCATTTTTCATAGCTTTCCAACGGCATATCATTTGCATAATTCCAATAAGCGGTTAAAAAACTATAGTCAAATTAGTCTACATCTTTTTTGGATATCTCCGAATTCATTATTTTAAAAATTATTCAAAAACTGTGCAGAATTTGAAAAAACTTAAAATGCGAAAAAGTTGCGTCTGCTCCATATCTATCCAACGCCATATTATTTGCATCATTCCGACAAATCGTTGAGAAAAACTGCTCAAATTACAGTTCGCCCGTTTTTGAATAGATCTGAATTCCAGTATTTTCAAAATTGTTCAAAAAGCGTGGCGAATTTGAAAAAACTTGCAGAGATAACAAAGTTGCGCAATACTCGTGCGTTGCCACGACATAAGCAAAAAATAAACATTAAACCAAACAATTGTCCCAAATCTAAAAATATCAAACATGACCGACCAGCCACAATATATTGCTACATGGTAGCTATTAAGAAAATATCACAAGTTGAAAGCCACAATATGCATC
The DNA here is from genome assembly GCA_007115705.1 of Dactylis glomerata. Classification (NCBI taxonomy): domain Eukaryota; kingdom Viridiplantae; phylum Streptophyta; class Magnoliopsida; order Poales; family Poaceae; genus Dactylis; species Dactylis glomerata. Next base: position 453,143 of record QXEO01000896.1, read on the forward strand.
TCAGGGATTTTTGCGCGTATAACTATCTCCATCCTAAAATATATCATATGTCTATCTCTCTCAACACATCGAGCTTTATGCACATCTTTAAAAATAAATACATATAAAATAATCACACACTACATAGACCCGTACCATGCATGTTGTGGTCGTGCTTTGTAGCTAGCTAAGAAGAGCCCCTCTCCTCATCCTTGTAGAGCTCGCCGATGCCGATTTAGGCGGCATACACATCCACACCTACATGAATATAACTGCATTTTTTTTAACAACTACATTGTCTTTGCTAAGAAGTATACTTATTGAGTCGAACAACTATATTGCCCATGTTATCGTGTGCACTTATCTACTTCTTTGCAATATTTTGGTAAAAGAAATTCAACACGAACTCTTTTGTTATCAGATAACATATGTAGAAATTTAAATGGGTTTGTTAATCTGATGGTTGGTCTAAACAACAACGATAGAGGTGGGGCATTCTCTCTCTCCACCATATGTTCCTTTTCTACTCCACCGCACATCCCTCTCTCTCTCTCTCTTACTCCTTTCAGTACCAAATCCATCGCGGCAGCATCTCAAAACAAAAAATCCATCGCCGCTGCAGCTAATTGATTGGAAGAAATAAATCATAGTGGAGCGGAGCGCTGCCGCTTCTGTTGGTAGAGAAAGAAACAGTGGAGGGCAGCAGCAGCTTTGCAGGTTGATTTTCTGAGCAGGCGCGTTGTTTGTGCGATATGCGGAGCCGAAGGCCGTTCTGGGCGCTGTTCCACCGGGACGACCGCAGGCACGTCTGTGACGACACGGCGTTGAGCCTCAGTGCCTTCCTGGCCTCATCCTCACATCCTCTCCATCCGCTACTCTCTCTCCCACGCGCAATCATGGACATGGATGGGGCAAATCTGCATCCTCTAGTCCTCTTCCCGCCGGCTGCGGCGGATGCATAAGGAGGAACGAATAGCCGTGGCGGGATCGACCCCCTCGTCGGTGAGGCGGGGCGGAGAACGTGGGGGCAGATTGGGCGGCGGCCGGGCAGCCGGCGGCCGTCAGCGGTGGAACAGGGGCGATGCGATGTTCATATCAAATCTTGCCAGGGACGGCGGCTTAATTTCTCAGTGTTTGAGGGGCTAAACTGCAAAATATACGACGACGTACGGCCTACCAGTCGTTTTTCAATTTTAATTGTACAGATAACCATGGTATATAAATCCAGTGCTCTTGTTGGTTACCAGTTATCACAAGAGGTTGAGGATCTTAGGCACAACTTATTTTGATGGAGTATCCTAATACTACCCCATTCCAAAAAATAAGCCATGTAAATTTGACGCAAAAAGAACCATGTATAAGTAAATACATTTTAATAACATACTTTATGGTAGATTTATTAATACAGATTTGGTGTCGTAAATGTTCATATTTTTTAAGACGATTATCACATTTATATATCGTTAAACTAATTTAAACTTATACGACCGTTGACTTTATTTAACTTAAAAATTAGGTCAGCGCGAATGCTTGTCAGCTTGGGCGCCGAGGGAGAGCGTCTTCGTGTGCATTCACCGACAGGAGCTATGTGCTTCTCTGGGAGGCGCATGTACATATCATCGTCGCAGGTCGCCTCGTAGCACGGATATAGTGTGCTCACGCTCTCGCGCGTGAACCACGTGGGTGGCTCGACGGCAAAGATGCAATTTCACTCCTATAAATTGAAGGTGTTCCGCAGCCGCACTCGCTGCTCCGAGGTCATCAAGGCGTAGTGGCGCGCAATCTCCAGCTCATGTGGGTAGCCCTCTAATTGCGGTGGCACCGGAATTCTATTAGGGTTGAGGTGCCACCCCTCTGGTATCTTCATGTCGGGAGATGCGCGTAGGAGCGCCACTGGCGCTCGCACGCAAAAACCCAAAAGTGCAACCTGCACCACTGCTTGCGGTCCACGCCTGCCGTAGCCGCATCAGCGCGTTGAACTTGTTGTCGCCGCAATGTTGTTGTTGCAGCGTTGATGCGATGAGGATGCGCGCGTCAGAGCCACGTCGGCGTGATTGAAACCGCTCGAGCCACCATGGCGTCGGTGTGCACAGTCGCGGGAGCTCCCTTCGTCGTTGCCGCATCCACCACCAAATAGCAGCATCCAATTGGGCATGGTGGCGTGGATGGTTTCGGCGATCTGGTTTTCACGCGGTGGATCGACGTTGATGCGTGGAGAGTTGGCTAGGGTTTGTGCGTGATAATGGAGAGAGAGAAAGAGAGAGAGAGAGAGTGAGTGAAAGGACATTTGTTCCTTTCTACTTTTTGATTTACAATGACATGACTATGTTTTGTGTGAACTAATATTTGAAATATATGCATTCAGGCTTAAGTTCACAGGTGAAGGGGTTTTCATGTGCAAAAAGAAAGATGGTGGAATCGCCTGCCAAAAATGGGCGAGTTCGGCGCAAAGGCTGGTCCACCGCCGGACCATCCGGTGGCAGACCGGGCCAGACCGGCGGAGCCGCCGGACTGCTGTTCTGAAGCGTCGTTCGGCGGGCCGCCGGATCCGCCCGGTCAGCCGCCGGGCTCCCGGCGAGATGTCCGGTCCCGCCGGACCGTCCGCCGGACCGTCCGGCCCAGAGGCCGGCGGCGCCGAACTTACCGCCGGTTCTGCGTCCCTGCCCTCCTCCAACGGCCAGATTCCCACCTACCTATAAATACCCCTTCTCCCAGATGGGGTAGGGTTAGAACTTCACCAACCATTGTTCATCCTTGAAGCTCTCACCTACCCCCATTGCAAAAACACCAAATTCCATAGATCTCCCCTTCTAGCCAATCAAAGCTCTTGATCTTTGGAGGATTGAAGGAGGAGGCACCGATCTACATCTTCACCAAAGGAATTTCATTTCGACCTCCATTTGCTTGGAGGATTTGCACCTTGGGGATCTTGTGACCCTAGGTGTTGTAATTGGTTGATTGACTTGTCTTTGTGGTGATTCTTGCCTCCGTGGCTTTCTTGGGAGCCTCCAATTGAGTTGTGGAGTTGTGCCCCAAGCTCCGTGTAAGGGATTCGTGGTTCCCCCAATACCACCGCTTAGTGGAAACGAGCTAGCCTCCGTGGCTTGCTCACCGGAGAACAAGGTGAGCCTTTGTGGCGTTGGTCGACTCCGTGTCACCACACCTCTCCAACGTAGACGTACTTCCCCTCAAAAGGAAGGAACTACGGGAATACATCCTTGTGTCTCCGATCTCCACTCTTCGGTTATTTCTTTCCCTTACTTGTATCTTGCTAGTTACTTGTTTACTTGCATGCTTGCCACTTATAGGAAATTCACCTAGTTGCACATCTAGTGAATTTACTTTGTGTCAAGCCTTAAATTTGAAAAAGATTAAAAAATAACTTAGCGCCTATTCACCCCCCCCCCCCCCCTCTAGTCGCCCGTACCGATCCTTTCAATTGGTATCAGAGCCTAGTGCTCTTTGATTGGGCTTATAAATATTATATGCATAATACTACTATATGATACTCTCTACTATGACCAGCTTTCCACAATGGAGGTTTCTTAGTGCGGTATCCTAGGTACTTTGCTTATGTGGCACTATATTAAATAAGGAAAGAGAATGGTATTGTAGCTTAGCTAAGATACAACACTTGCACGAGTTCATAGACAAAAATTGTTTCTTGTCCAATTGTATACATGCATGAGAACAAAATCATTAATTAAGAGACAACCCTTAAGAGACAATGCATTGGAGAAGTTATATCATAAGTTTTAATTACTCCTATGAAAATGTGCTAAAAAACTATGCATTATGAAAGGCCTTATCTTTAGCTTGAAGCCAAGATTTTTCTGTAAGACTTTAGCCGTTCATCAGCTTTCTTTCTCTTCTAATATAACACATGCCGCGTTCCTGTATAGTTCGAAAAAAAAACAATTAATACTTCTATAATGAGGTTTGTGATCACTGAGAATGAGGATGCCGACATGTGCACCATTTCAGCCGTATGCCGCAACAAGGTCTCCGTGATAAGAAACGAACTGGTGCATAAATTAAGACTACAAATTACATCAAGTGCATAATCTATCTTCGGTCGCATGCTACGTTCCAGTCAGATCGTGGAAAATCGTAGTTGTATCAGCCTGAACTCGGTTCATGCAAGCCGACTGTCATGTACTACTTCATGTGGATACTGAAACATGAAACTGGCCTCGAAGTTCAGCCATCAAAGGGGTCGCTCGCTGAAAGATCAAATGCTCTGTGGAAGCACCAAGCGCTGTCTCCCTCGCGCGCGACGACCACCACCGTCGGAGGGCGCTCACTGGCCCGTTTTGCCGTGGCCAAAGCTTTCAGCTTGGTGCACGTCTCATCATCCTCCGAGGCAGTGTCTCCGTTGGCCAACACCACGACCAGCTTCTCCAGTATCTGAGCTCTCTCAAGGACGAATCTGAGGAAGGCAAGCTCCATGCGCTTCCCTCGGAACTGGCTGAACACCACCTTCTTCACGCGTGCTTCCAGGCAATCAATGGGGGCTACCTCCTGCCAGAACTTGAGGTTGCACTTGCCATTGGGCTCGTCAGCTTCATCAGACTGAAAATTAAGTGTATGGTCAGTGTACATGAAGTTGTGACAGCAGGAGATGATGCAAGTGCCAAATTAGGAGAGAAAATGCATTCCCCCTCGTATGTTGGAGTCTCCAGTCTATTTTGGATGTCAGTTTATTAAAGATTTGTGCTATCTTCTTACCATACACCCACACCTCTCCTGACTTTCTCATTGTGTAGTCAACAGCCCCGAATCTTTTACTCATTACATCCTCCAGATCTCGTTATATAATTCCATCACTCCTCTCTATCTATTATTTTGAACACTACAAAGTAGAAATTCTTCACCACTTTTCAGTAAACTATTTTAGTAATAAGTTTTGAGTAAAAATAAACATTCACTGAAGAAAACTGGTAATATTTTTAACACATAATAGTGAACATTTACTTGAACATTTTCTGACAAACAAATGAAAACTTATCTCTTACTACAGAAATGAGCATTGTATAATCCCGACATTTTCATTACGCAATTTCTTGAAAACAAAGAGCATAATCCTTGCATTTTTCACGAACATTTAAATTTGAGTACAAAATGTCATGCGTCATCTTAAAAAATAGCATAATCCATACATACATTTCTCACAATATTCATTGTATAATCCGACTAATCCTTGCCTTTTTCTCCAACATAATGGGTAAATAATACTTAACTACAAAATCATGCATATCTGTTCCAAATATTACATATGACTTTGCATGTACAGCATCAGCATGTTCCCAATGCATAAAACAGTAGCAAAGATTTTTTATGAACATTAATTAAGCTCTGGTACGCATATAAAAGCATTATTATCATTATCAACGAAGTTTATTTTGCATGGCTGAACAAGCAAATCTCTGGTAGTTGTTCCAAAAGCTTGAAGCAAAAAAAAAAAACTGCTATGTACAAGAAGTTTTTACTGCCATGGCAAGAAGAACATTTGATAGTATAGATGAGTAACTAAAAGTATTTAGCATTTTACAACAATCTGGATTATCCATGCAGTATCAAATCAAAAAATATATGTTGCATATCTGTTCCCCGTTACAGTCAATTGGATTATATCAGATGAGTAACTAACAGTATTTCGCATTTTATGCAACAATGTCAATTATCTTTGCATTATCAAACCAAATAACATATAATATGTTCCCCATTACAGTTGACTGACAAAAATAAGGCATGCTCATGTACAAATGTGCATAGCTGTTGGAGCATGATAGAGAAGCAGATCAAAAACAGAGCATGAACATAATACATGATTCGAGCTGGAACACATAATGACGAAAATAATATATGAAAACAAATCACTGGATCAGGAAACAAACTGGATCTAGACATAGAAAGTGTGTTGATCTAGATCATTAACATGATTTTGAATCTGGAGTCTGATATGATTGGGTATGGGTATTTGCTACCATGACGTGCAATGTCTAGACACGGAAAAGCATCTCAGGACACTCTGAAATATCTTAAGAAAGTTCGAAATGTTGCACATGCATGAACACCATCACCATGTTCAAGATGCATAAACATATATTCTTCAGTAACAAAGATTTTGTCATGAACATTTCTTAAGTTTTTAATTTGTGTAAACAAGCATTTTTATCACCACCAATAAAGTTCATAACATAAGCAAGCAAACCTGACGTTGTTGTTCGAAATGCATGAACAAGCATTCCCCCATCAACATTTTTTTGGTTCTATGTACAAGCATTTTCTACTACCATGAATAGAGGAACCTCGTAACTAATCCAGATTATTACACATTTCTCAATATTTATCCAACAATCCAGATTATTTTTGCAGCGTCAAATCAAATAATATATGTTGCATAGCTGTTCCCCATTACAGTTTACTGACAAAAAAATAAGGCATGCTCCTGTACAAACGTATAGAATTGTTGGGTCATGATAAAAAAAACAAGATCAAAAGCATGGACAGCTTATTTTGAGCATGGAAAATGGATCTGCAGCATGAACATGCTACAGTACATGATTAGAGGCGATGGAAACAAAATACAAAAAATTCCATAGGTCATGAAACAAATTGGATCTGGACATAAACAATTTGTGGATATATATAGCATTAACATGATGTTGGATGTGGAGTATGATGGAGCGAGTGTATTTGTTACCATGATGTGCAATGTCTCGACACCGGGAAAGCATCTCAGGAAGATGGGGAGCATTTTGGTCTCCTTGCGGATTCCAAATCGCACTTTCACGGCCAAGATTTTTACACTTGGAGCCATGTTAGCTGGGCTCATCCTTGTTCCAGCCTGCAGCACAATTAACAAGAGTTGAATGCGACGGGAGATCATACATACTCCTACTGCTTAGCATGAACAATTAGTAAGTGGGACACATATCCAGTCTGGTGAAACGAATTAAAGCAACGGAGAAGATGCACCAGGACACCTGGATGCCAATCTCGAGCACATGGATGCTTGTCTCCAAGTAGCCCAGGACGCGCAGCTCAGGGGCGTTGCGAATCTTGACCTTTGTCTGGAAGAGGCCGCAGGGGTAACCCAGGACGGTCTGCCAGAGGATGAGACGCTCCAGACGCGGGGTTACCACGATGGCGAGCACGCGTGCCAATGACATCCACAAGACCACGCAGCGGAGGCTGCGACTGCGGAGGGTGAAGTCAGTGGGACCGTCGTAGTTGAGGATAATCGCGAGCTTCTCGAGCACGGGGCTGCACTGGAGCAAGTGATCGACCACCTCGGCGCTCAGTGCGCTGCTGGCGATGTGGCAGAGACCAATCTCCTGGAGGTGGGGGAAGACCTCGGGGCCGCGGGGAATGCCGGGCAAGAGATCTGGGAAATGCCAGAATCCGAGGTAGAGGCGGCGGAGGGATGAGATGCTTAGGACGTCGGCGGGGAGGCGCACGTGGACGGGGAACGGCCTGCTGACGAAGACCAGGTCCTCCACGCGCTTGGCGGCGAGGAGGCGGAGCCAGCGGGAGAGCGCGCCCTGGCGCGGAGCCATGTAGCAGAGGGTGAGGTGGACGCGGCGGAAGGGGCCAGGGTGGGAGGTGATGATGCGGTCGACGGCGGCGAAGACGGCAGCCCAGTTGACTCTCGGTGGGCCTCCACGCTTGGGGAAGACGGCGAGGTCGGTGTCGTCGAGGACGAGCGGCGTGGAGGCCCAGAGGCGGCGCCAGCGCGTGGAGAGCGTGGTGGTGCGGGCGGCATCCTTGGCCGGGAGCCGGGAGATGATGTTGGAGAGCAGTGCGTTCGGTAACCGGCTGATGCGGTCCTCCAGGCCGGCGGCGCCGCCGAAGCGGGTCCCGCTGACGGCGGAGAAAGGAGGGTCGGGGAGGCACGTGAGGAGAGCCAACATCATATCATCAGCGAACACGCGCTCCACCCCGGCGCCGGAAGAGGAGCGGCGGCTTGGGCTTCGAGGAGGAGCTCCTGGCATCACTGACGGCGGTGGGATGGAGGAGGAGGCGGCGGCGGAGGTTCAGTCTGCTGTAGGGTTTGCCTGCCGCATCTGCAACTTTTTTCTCTTGAAATGAAATGTGGCCGCGGTGCGACTTCTGGGTGACCAAAAGCTAACTCCTTTACTACAGCTAATCACAGCTAAATCACGCAATTATGCGAGTGATCAAGAAGCAGCAAATCGCAGGGCTACCTCTCTTGTTTGTGCTCAATCTGCACTATCACCTTGCTTTCAATCGCATTCGACTATTCGAGCATGCCAGCAACATTCGATGCATAAATAACCGCTACACAAGAGGAAACAGCAACGAAGTGTTACCATTCAGTGACAAGTAGTACAAAGCTTCAACACTACCATTCAGTGACATCCAATATACTATGGCTCACATTCACCTTCATAACTACTTCAAAATTTGGAACAATTAACAAGACTCGTGATTGCAATTAACGAAAAGCGAACCTATTTGTGCCATCAGATCGACCTGTCAGTGGCAACACCAATATACTACTGTGCCTTCACTGCATATGTTCTGACTTCACTTCGAGCAGACGCATCAAAGCACCGGCAAACCTTACAGACAATCGCAAATTGTAAATTCACATGTACGATACGTATGCTTCAGCATCAAGTTCTGATCATTAAAGGAAGTTTTGGTGGCGCCGGTGGAGATGCTCTCACATTCACATTCATAACTACTTCCAAATTTGGAAAAATTAACAAGACTCGTGATTGCAATTAACGAAGAGCGAACCTATTTGTGATTTTGTGCCATCAGCTCAATCTGTGAGTGGCAACACCAACATATTATTGTCCTTCACTGCATATGTTCTGACTTCACCGGAGTGAGCAGACGCATCAAAACACCGGCAATACCAAACCATACAGATGATCGCAAATTGTAAATTCACATGAACGATATGTATGCTTCAACATCAGGTTCTGGTCATTAAAGGAAGAAGGATTGTGCAAACAGGCACCAGGAACAAGTACATTTCAACAAATAATCCCAAAGGCAGGGCATCACAAAAGAAACGAGCTCACGAGAAAATAGCCACACCAAGCACAAAAATCACGAATGCACAAAGTCTGCAAATTGACTAGTTAAGGACGATTGGGTAGCATCAGACATGGAATGAATTACTGACCATCAGACATGGAGTAATTGTTGAATACTGTGATGTCTCCTTACTGGACCAGCCAACATTCTACGTCTAGACAAAACATAAGCCAAGAACTCATAGTCTAAATAAGTGCATTGCCTATGGATAGATGATACGCTGACAATCATAGTCTGTGCCTAGTTAGCAAAAGACATGGCTATGCTGTGCATCATGATCGGAAAATATCAGCTATAGCTAGCACCTTGATCAGCTTCAAAAATCAAAAGGATCGCTCTTGGAGAGATCAGATGCCACGCGGAAGCTCCACGCGCTGCCCCCCTTGCGCACCAAGATCATGAATTTCGGGTCTCTGCTGGCACGCTTGGTGCTGCAAGCCAGAGGTTTCAGCTTTTCGGCCACCACCTCCTTTGAATCATCTGCCAAGACGATAACCATATTTTGCAGCAGCTGTGCTCTCTCCATGAGGAACCTGAGGAATGCGAGCTCGCTGCGGTATCCATGGAAGTTCTTGAACACCACCTTCTTGATGTGTGACTGCAGGCACTGGAGGGGGCCGACATCCTGCCAGAACTTGAAATTCAGCTTGCCAGTGGGCTCATCAGCTTCAGCAGACTGCAGAATTAGCGTTTAACAAGTTGGATCAACCACGGACCGTGCAGGACACAATCAGATATCAAAGCCTAGAGTAGTGACGGTGTAAATGCCAAATGAGGAGATTGGGAATGGAATCTCACCATGACATGCAATGTCTCGACTTTGGGAAAGCATCTCAGGAAGGTAGGCACCGCTTTGGTCTCCCTGTGCATTCCAAATCGCACCCTTAACCCCAGGATCTTCACACTTGGAACGGTGGTGGTGGGGCTCGCCTTCGTCCCAAACTACAATTGATCGTGTGCAATTCAACATCAATCACAATGATATAGTAGGTGCATATGAAGTATAGGAATAATAAAAATGGTAAGCCGACTGAAGAAAGAAAGCTAGCTAGACCTCGATGACGGTGTTACGGATCTCGAGCACATGGATGCTTGGCTCCAAGTAGCCGAGGACCTTGAGCACCGGCGTGTTGCCGATCTTGACTCTGATGCGGAAGTTCTTGTCGAAGCAGGCACCAGGGCAGTCGTTCCACAGGATGAGGCGCTCGAGACGCGTGGCGACGGCCACGTCGAGCTCCTCCGCGATGGACATCCAGAAGAGGACACAGCGAAGGCTGCGGCTGCGGACGCGGACGCCGCGCGGCGTGTCGTAGTTGAGGATGAGCGCGAGCTTCTCCAGCACGGGGCTGCACTGAAGAAGGCGGTCGAGGTCCTTGTCCTTGATGTCGGTGCGGCAGAAGCCGAGCTCGAGGAGGTGCGGGAAGACGTGCGCGCCGCGAGGAAGCTGATCTGTGTCCGGGAACTTGTCCCAGAGGCCGAGGTAGAGGCGGCGGAGAGAGGCGACGCGGAAGACCTCGGCGGGGAGGGTGCACTTGAAGGGCCAGTTGGGGAAGTTGACGAGGACGAGGTCCTCGACGGCCTTGGCGGCGAAGAGGTGGAGCCAGCGCACGAGCGCGCTGCCGTCGCGGGCGGCCGCGTAGTTGCAGACCGCGGTGAGGTAGACGCCGCGGAAGAGCCCCTGGTGCCCGGAGAGGATGCGGGAGACGGTAGTGGTGAGGCCGCGCCAGTCGATGAGGCCGTCGTGGTCGTAGCCATGGAAGATGTCGATGTCCACGAAGACGAGAGGCGTGGACGACCGCAGGCTGCGCCATCGCGGGGAGATCGCTGCGGTGCGCGCGGCGTCCTTGACGGGGAGGCGGGAGACGATGTTGGACAGCAGCGCGTCGGGGAGGCGGCTGATGCGGTCCTCGCCGCCGCCGCCAGGGAATTCGCAGGAGAAGTCGGCGGAGAGGTCGCCGTCGGCAGCGGAGGATGGACCAGCGGGGATGCAGGAACAGATGGCCTTCATGATGCCCTCCATGGTCGCTGGCATCGTCGCCGGCCGCGCCGGGAGGAGACGAAAGACAGGGTTTTCAGAAATGGAGGAGGGGGGCAGGTGGTGGAGGCCGCGCTCAGTTTTGTCGTTTTGTACTACTAGTAGGCAACAAGGAGTGTAGGGTTTGGTCGCCTCGCCTGCTGGGCCGAATGTCCGGGAGCGGGTATCACCGGGCCCATCATACGATTTTTCTATTTCTGTCGGAAAAACGGGCACTAGATTAGGAAGCACTAGAGAAGTTTTGGAACCGAGGGAGTAGTAATTAATACTCAACTTGAGCTATATATGTCTATCTGGGTTAATCTTTTTCTACGCAGAACATCACTAGCTTCTCCATGAGAGGATATGCCCTAGTTGAGATTTCGTTCATCTTTAAACTACTTCCTCCGATTCGTAAAAAGTGTCGCTAGCTTAGTATAACTTTGTACTAATTGTACAAAATCATACAACACTTTTTATGGATTGAACATAAACCTTTTGGCGTGAGCGGTGGAGGGTGTTCGTCTTTCACCCCTCAGAAGTCATAACTGATTAGGTCTCCACGAAGCCATCGTGAAACTATTTCGAATTTGCCATTTCACGTGGTTTTAACTTTGCCAATATCATCCTCTTATCAGGGCAGGCAGGGAAACAAAAAAATTACAGTAAAATATGTCAACCCGAACGCTTAAAATTATTACAAGGGAAAAAGTTCAAGTGAAACACCTGAGGGAATATAGATGGAACTAATTAATAAAACGAAATCTATCGTGCAAGACAACAGAACACACAGGATAAGGTTCACAACACGAGAGTGAAATGACTTAATATTTCAAACACATGAGTAGCACTTGATTAATTTGATTAGGTCCTTCATCTGGATGGTCCGAGATGAAAAAGTTTGTCCATGCGGTGGCAGTCTTCTATCGCAAGTGGAAGAGCTGATACAACACCTGAAACATGGCATATGTCACAAGGCTGGACAGATTAATTAAAAAAAAACTGTAGACATTGCTAGAAAACACAAAAAAGAGATTAAAACGTACAATACATAACGTATGTTTAATTGTTTGAGGTGCTTCAATTTCTAGAAACGCAGATACTATGTTGACTGCTTCAGAACAATGGAGCAGATCAGATCCAAAACATTATAATATCATTGAATATCATATTTAGCTTACAGTACCATAGGTAGTTTGAAGGTGCAAAAAAAAAAGAGAGTAGCAGATAAACAATCAGTGTTGTAATTGTGATTGAAGGTGCACAAAACAAAGAGAGTAGCAGATAAACAGCCAGTGTTGTAGTTGTGAGCTACACATGACGCACCGCTTCAGAGGCGGACGAAAAATCAAAAGAAGTTGATTTGCCATCAACTACCAGACACAATAGGGGCCGCGGATGCGAATACTAACATGTGGATTCTGACTGTAGCTGATGAAATGCAGTGGTCCGAGGAGTAGAGACATGGGTGAGGACTCCAGGCAGTAAGTGTAATACATGGCTGTTAGGCTGATACAGTATTAAACAACGAGCATGTCCAGGTGCAATTTTTTTACATCCTGGACCAACTCACTTGATTGGCATGGACGAATTATAGTGCCAGTTTGTATAAATGAAAAAAATTAGCATCAAGATTCAATTATCAATCGTTCTCACGGGTAAAACCAGTAAGGTAATCTATTGCATTTAGCATTAACTAAACCGAAAAGACAGCATGAGGGGTGCAAGCAACATCACTCTCTTGCTGCTTACAGAAGATCAAACTTATGATAAGACACACTCAAAAGATGATGAATTATCAGAAGAAGGAATCACACAGATCACGTGGTAAGTACTACAGCTAAAAGGTAAAAACAACACCATGTATCAAGCTTTGTCTGTTACAACTAAGGTCTCTCACTAGTATACTTGTGATCACAGTAATGGGTGTTGTGCATACACATATCAATTTCCCGGTAAATGTTTCCTGAAATAAAATAGATGGATCATTCGACACCAAGAAACACACTTCTCCATTATGTCAGAGCAAACACAGATCACGAAACTTATTATGAAATATGGCATGTCAACTGAGCATAGCATAGCTGGAGAACAGTACTCCCTCTGTTTCTAAAAATAAGATGTTTAAGTTGTTTCACTATGGACTAGATACATACTAAAATGAGTGAATAAGCACACTAAAATGTGTCTAGATACATGTTATTCTAAAAAAGGCTAGAACATCTTATAATATGGAATGGAGGGAGTAATAGGCAGTAGATAGGGAGTATATATATCAAAGCAGTGGAATGCAAGGCTTTATTCATTATACACCAAATATATAGTAAAGTTTCAGTCTGTTTTGACCTTGGGTAGTAAAGAACAGACAGTGTACAAACAGCAGAATAAATACTGAGAGTACCTCAAAATTCAGCAGTCAAAGGGGTCACAGCGTGACATGTCACTAGCTCTTTCGAAGTTCCAAGCATGGGATACGTCTCTCCTCTCGACCACCACACTAGCGTCTGCAGACACACATCCTTCTGAAGATAAACAACTTAGCACGACATCTCTAGAGCAACCATCATCCACGAGAACACGCATCTCCTCCAACATTTGCGCTCTTTCCATGATAAACTTTAGAAATGCCAGCTCAGTATCCTCTCCACGGGCATCTTCAAAGACAAACTTCTTGATATGTGAAGTAACACATTCAGTGTAGCCTACTTGTTCCCAGAAGTCCACATCAACATTGCTTGGTGATTCAGAAGGGGATGACTGTATTTCAAGTAAGTGAACCAATGAACCCAAAATGTGCAAACACAAACAAAAATAAGAATGATGTGACTGGGAATCGATACCTTGATATACAAGGTTTCTAGGCATGGGAAGCATTTGAGCAAGAGGGGCACTAGCTTCACTTGCTCCTGAACTCCAAACTGCACCTTCAATGCCAATGTCCTGAGGGTGCGAACCATCGCATTTGGCTTCACCTTTACCCATTCTCCATCCTATAATGCATCAAAAAGCAATTATGTAACTGAGTACCATCTAACTGCGGGAAATAAAATTACGTGAGAAGAACAACTTGACACCTTGATGACAAGGGGGCCGATTTTGAGCTGATGGAGTCCAACATCGAAGTAGCCGAAAACTTTCAGCTTCGGCGCATTAATGAACTTGACATGAGTAGCTGCACCGTCAATCGGCTCCAACAGCAACCGCTCCAGGTTAGGTGCATTGTCGAGGTGCACCTCTCTGACCATGGACTTCCACACCACCATAGACTGAAGGCTCCCTGACCAGATGTGGACGTACCTTGGGTAGTCCTGTGTCAGCACGATCTTGAGGCTCTCAAGCTCGGGGCAGCGCGGGAGCATAGCGTGGAGCTCGCGGTCCTGCGTGGAGCAATGGACAATGCCAAGCTCCTTCAGATTGACGAAGGCCGGAGCGAGGCCAGATGTGTCCGGGAACTGACAGAGGCCGAGCCATAGGCGATGGAGGGCGGCGCACCCGAGGAGGCCGAGGGGAGGACGCCACTCACATTCCTCGGACCAGGAGGCGTTGACGACGACGAGGTCCTCGACGTTCTTGGCTGCGACGGAGGTGAACCAGGAGTCGAGGACGTCGGGTTCCAGGGAAGCCAGGTGCTCGGAGGAGAGGCGGGCGGAGGCGACCGGCCCCGGGTGGAAATTCAGAGCGGCGGTGACGGCGGCAGGAGCGAGTCCGGCGTCGTCGAGGCGGAGCGGAGTGGAGGCCCAGAGGCTGCGCCAGCGGGAGGAGAAGGCGGTGGTGCGGGCCGCATCCTTGGTGGGGAGGCGCGAGATGATTTTGCGGAGGACCGCGTGGGGGAGGCGGCTGATGCGGTCCTCGTCATCGGAGGCGGCGGCGGAGGACAAGGATGCGGTGGGGGAGATCAGGGGGGGCGGGAGGTAGGAAAGGACGGTGGCGAGGGTTTCGTCCATGACGGCGGTCGGAGGAGGCAGCGGGATCGGGGTAGATCAGATCAGGGGAACAGAATCGGGCGTAAAAGATTGGGCCGTCTCAAAGTTAGCCGAGTTGGTACCGAACAGGTGCTGTAAAAGGCCCGCTCGAAATAACTTCTGCGAAAAAACTCAAAACGGTCTCCAAAATAAAAAAAATGCAAGAGCCCAAGTTTACTAGAGCTCTTTATTTTATAAAATGTTAAAAACAATATTTTTAAGTTTTATTTTTTTTTAAAATATGCACATAGAGATAATATCTTAATATAAAATATTTTGTACTCTGGGCTACACAAAAAAATAAAATCTAACTAGGTTTGAAAATGCACTATTCACGAATCTAGACCTATAATTTTGTCCTTCTTATGTAGAGTAGAATACACCGTATTTTAGATTGAAAATTTGTACATTTGAAAGTATATATCATTGCCTATATGTAAATATAATTTTTCTATTTTTTGAATTTTTAAAATTATGTTTTTTCAAATGTCTAAAATTAAGGGATGTGGTGTGCCCGGGAGCTAAAATGATGCTCGCCTCCAAAGTCAGCATATACCGGTTCGTGTGCGTAGGGCTGCAAGAAAAGTTAGAAGCTCATCTTGAGATCAAAAGTTTTGGTACCTCGAATAAAAAATAAATGGGCCAAATAAAAGTGTGTTATATAGCTTGAATAGAACACAGTTGATCTTGAACCAATGCCATCTCACTCGCTTTAGTTTGAGGTCTTGAAAAAATATAATAATGAATAGTAATTTGTTTATATATTAAAAAATGTTAAAAATAATTACTATATATTTTGTCTATAAGAATTATTTCTTCTGAAGGATTTTGTAGCATAGAAAACAAAAAAAAATTCCTACGAAGACTAACAAAAACAAGCCAAGATCTGATCTACGAGATGTAAAACAACGAGCGGGAAATCAGATCTACATACCCTTATAGATCACACAGTGGAAACATTAGATGAACGTGGTCGGCATAGTCGTACTAGCGTCTCCTTCTCGCGATCCGATCCGGTCCAAGCGCCATAATGAACAGCGCCTCCAAGCGTTGCACACGTATAATATCCATCTTCAGCTTCTCCGCCTTTCGCTGATCCACTTTCATTGGAATCAATAGACATAGTATCCGGGTGAAATACGGGTGCTGTTAACCGGTTCTTCTTTTCTCTAGTCAAACGTAGAACCCCAATAGGGACTGACGAGAGCTTGATAAAGGCACTCTCAATCCTCGTCCAAATGGAAAAATCGGTAGCAGAAAGAACTCAAAAAAAAGGAATTACAAAATCATCAAATGAAAATGATATGTAATTTCATTCGTAATTATTCAGCGAGCCGAAGTAAAGCTGTGTATGGCATCCCATCAAACTATTCTGAACTCTAGCTTATAATAAGTCCTAGCGCACAAGCCATTTTCTTGTTAGTCTGTATAATCTTTTTCTTTCTTTAGGGCGCAACGACGACTCCTTCTTCTCGGTTCAGCAAGATGTGGTGGAGCAGTAGATGAGATCAGCAGCATGATAGCGTAATGCTTATGGTGAAGAATATCTGCGGACAGGGCTTCACCTATGCACACGAGGTGGAAGAAGATAGGAAAAATAACTAGTCAAACTAGAGCAACACGGAGCTACAAAGAGCAGTCGCGACGGCTGAACAAATTTTGGTCAGCCCGCACCCGTCCGTCCTCTATCATTTTATAGACGTGCGCAACCATGCGAGGCAAGTCAAACTTGCAGACCGTGCACGCAAGTCTGACAGCCGCCTTTGATCTGTGAGATCGATCTGGTATCGATCTAGTCAATCGAGCGTGTGGGCGCAGCGCACCCGGCTCCCTGGCGCCAGCGATCAGGGGCGAGCGGGGAGCTCCTGTACGCCGCTTATAGCGGCGCGGGGCGGAAGCGCCTCACAACGTCCACCATGCGGCGGCTTAGTGGGCCGCGGCCCAGGTGCTCTCTTTTCCTTTTTTTCTTTTTTGTTTCTGTTTTGCCTTTTTAAAGTTTGAACAAAAAATCAAATTTGAATAAATTTAAAATTGTAATAGATTCGAAATTCGAATAAAATTTAAAATTTTGAGGAATTTCGAAATTCTGAACAAATTTTTAATTTTGAACAAATTTGAATTTGAACAAATTTTGAAATCTAAATAAATTTTGAAATCTGAACAAATTTCGAAATCTGAACAAATTTCGAAATCTGAATAAAATTTCAAATTTGAACAAATAAACGACCAGGAAAAAACTAACACTAAGTGGGAGAAGAGGAGGAAAGAAATACATCACGAAATCTGTCAGACGGGATGGGATGATACTGGGCCGGCCCATAGCGAATCGGTACGAGGAAAAGCTAGTGCGGCGCGGGCATGAAATCGCGCTATAAGCGATGTATAGGATTTGCCGGGCGAGCGAGCGCTCGGCCTCGTGCGGGAGCGAGGGGGCGAGCGGCCTGGCCCATCCGGAGAGCACGGCCCAAGGCCGGCCCAGCGAGCCAGCGCCCAGCCTTCTGGCCTATCTGCCGCGTAGGGCGAGCGGCCTAGCTGGCGCGCAGGCGAGCCGGCCCAGCCGTGGCGCTCCTCCTTTTTTCTCTTTTGCTTTTTTTTTATCCTTTTGCCTTCCTTTTGTTTGATAGTTTGTATAGATAGGCCATCCAAATTGAGAGCGTCGATTCAGCGGACGAGCTCCCTGGAGCTCTTTTTCTCAAACTTCAAAAAATTCAAATTTTAAACTTTGAAAAAAAAATATCAGAGTGTAGTCTATGATTTATTCTACCTATGTGTAAATTTGTATTACGAAATATCGTGTATTCTGGCCTCAGAAAAAATAACAAAATTCATGATCTGGGAACAAGATTTCAGATCTAGGAACATGTTTCAAATTTTGTCTAATTTATCTTTTTTACTGAGGCTATAATACAAGGTATTTTACATTAAAAATTTGCACAGCTGTAGTGTATAGAGTTGACTACACCCACATATTTTCTTTAGATTTTTTTAAAACTTTAAAATGTCAATTTTTAAAAAATCAAAATAAAGGGCTGCATGGAGCCTGAGCTCCAAAGCGATTTTTCGATCCAAATTAGCCTATTAGCAAAAATCTTTCATGGACTACTTTTAGTCCTTATTTATTTCTAATAAATAAATATATTTATTAACATTTATTAATTAAACTAATTAATAAATTATTAATCTTCTTCCCAGAACAATTCTGTAACTCTCCGAAACAATTTTTATAAATCCCGAAACTACCCTAGCGTCGATGAGCGTTAAGTGTGTAACCCTACGGGATTGAGAATATGTGGACATGATCGCCATCAATAATCAACAGCGGGATCTGGAAATCCATATTGACTTCCACACATTCAACGAAGATCATTATCGGTGAACCACGATATTAGGATTCAATTAATCCTGTATACGAATTCCTTTGTCTCGAGATATTTTACTTGTCCGAAATTCGATCGTTGTAATATCCTAATTTTTTCTTTTGGGCATTTGCATTTCATTCATATGCATATCATATTTTCCAAGCATTTTCTTTTTCTTTCCAATTTGCATTCTTGCACTTATTTTATTTTTGTAGTTTAATGTCTCATGCAGTACTATTTTGATTCACTTGAATTTTACAAAAAAAATTAGATTTTATTTTAGCAAGTTTGCTTCCTCGTTTGAAAGGTTTAGTTGAAAACAAAAAATAAAAAGGAAAAACGTTTTAAAGAAAAAAGGGGTTTAGGTAGTCCAACTGGGCCAAGCCCGGGCGACCAAACCGGCCCAGCAAAAGCCAGCCCACCGCAGCACCCCCTCCCCTCTCCTTTTCTCTTTTTTTACTTCCGATAGGCGGGACCCGCAGGTCAGACCCATCCTCAACCTCTGGCCGTTTTCCCTGGGCACGACCGGCCACATCGCCCCACTTCCCCCTCACTCCCTAGAGCACCCCACGGCCCTCGAAGCCACGCCCCTCTCATACCCCCACCCCTCCTCGTAATTTCCCCTCACCACCGCACCGGAGACGCCGCCAGGCCTCCGCAATCTCTCGCAGGACCGCCGCCGACTGCTGACTTCCATCGCTGATTCCGTCAGGTATAGGACGTCCCAGGCCATCCTTCTTGGTCCCTTATTTTTTCCCCTCTGGTTCGCAACCTCTTAGACTCTCGCTCGCCGTTTTCTTGCAGCTGACCGGCGACAGTGACCGCGTCCAAGCCGCCGGCGCCTAGAGCCCCTCCGTCCGCCCGCAGCCACCACAAGAAGCCACCCCCGGAGCTTTTGACCTTGAGAACCACCTTGCCAGGCCGCCCCTCACCCCGTACACCCCCTCGTCGACCGCCGGGACCACGGGAGTCACCGCACCACCGACAACAGAGTCGTCGCCGCCGTTTCTTTTTCATCTCCAACGACCCCAGGTCAAGCCGATGAGCCCCTAGTCAAAGTCCAATCGGGACCGTTCATTTTGTGCAGATCCAAGGGCTCATGTTAGCCCTGAAACCGAACCGGTACTAACCAGTAAGAATGCGCCACGTCGCCTACCCCGTTTCTAATTTCGTTTTATTAGATTTTGAATAGGCTGAAACTTGCAAAATTCATATCTGGAGTTCTGTATGTCCAAAAATTGCAAATTTGATGTCTATGGAATCCTTATGACATAAGGAACACCATGGAGTAATAAAATATGTACTTTACTCAAGTTTATGCTCACCAAATTTAAAATGCCTAAATGGTGTATTCTTGTTATATTTCAAATTCTATAAATGCAAATTGGTTGATTCCTTTTGCATTGGTTTTCAAAAATCATTTCTGAACCTTATAACTCTCTGTTGTAAATATTATAAGACTCTGCATTGCTGTTTGCATTTTTCTAACTTGTACATTGTCTAATAAATGGAAAACCCTATTTTTTGTTGATTCTTGCACCAAGGTTTTGCAAAACAAAATTTTGAACAGAGAACTTTGTTTTGATAAAACACTTTTCAACAAAAGCAAAACCCTTGAACATCCATGTCATGGCATTGCATGTCATTCTTTGCATGTGTGTTGTCTTGTATGTGTGTATTTATTGCTTTATTCTTCGATCGTGTAGATTGCCCGGATTGTAACTAGTGTTGTTGTTGTGAGGATTGTGATACCAGCAACCTCAACCAAGGCAAGTTCACTTCATAAATGTCCCACTATTTTCTTAAGCATGTAGTTGATTTTTATAGATTGCATGTGTAGGACTTTTATAGTATTATGCTATGCTATGAAACCTAGGTAGGATAGCCGTATAAAACTTCCATGACTTGCTTCCTTGTAGCCACTGTAGGATAGTATGACTGCTATGCTATTAAATTTCGCCAACGTAGGATAGTATGACTGCTATGCTATTAGATGCGTGGGAGAGATTTCATGTTAAGGAAATATGTTGGAGGAAATATTTGTGTTCATATGGAAAAAAAACAACTTAATTAATGAAACACCTGGGTGAATGGCATAGAAAACTTTGGAGGAGTGGCAATCAAGATCTTTTCTTTGTGGCCATAACCATGGTCACCCACCATTTCTATGGTGGCCATATCTATGGGATCATATCTATGGTTTGCTCATGTCTTATGCACACCCGCGGAAAGCACCCGGGACTATGGAGATTGGACAGGTTCTAGTTTAGTGGCCTACCGTACAGCCACATGTCATATGGGCTCTGTCTTGATTAAGTAAGTTGTATGAACCGGACCCGACGTGACTAGTAGATGTAGAATGTGTAGGTGGTATGGTCCGTCTGGTGGTTTGGGGAACTACTTTTGAAAGGTCTCATCTTGGTCTTCTTCCGGCCATTGCACATTTGTGTGTAATGGAACTGCGGGGCTGACTGAGTCATGTGGGGAAAATTGTACAACCTCTCGAGAGTGTCAAAACTAAGTACTTAGCCGTGTCCAAGGTTATGGACAATTTGAGCAACTAGGCCTGGAACTGTTTGGAAGATCTCCTCATCCCAATTTCTTAATTAAAAATTTGATGATTGAACAAGGGTAGGAGCACTTCGGGTATCTATCCAAGTGTCTATAAAGATGTTTTCAAAGAATGAAAATGATTTGGAAAAGATAGGATGAAATGTTGCTTCCTGCAAAATTAGGCTAAACTCCACCAAGCCAAATGAGCATGTACTAGATAGGTTCCTTTTATTTATTGTAACATCCCAGGATGTGAGGCTAGAAATAGAGAGGAAACAGTTGTGTGCATTGCATTCATGCATAGAAAATCTGGGAAATTTTTGCGCTTTTAAATAAAACTTGTCAAAGTGATTGAAGTTTCTCTTGACTTGATGGAAACGAAGTAGCTCATCGACTGAAGTGCGATAAACTTCAACATGACCTTTGTTAAAAACCTTGTTTTGGGTAGAGATAATCACAACAACTAAAAGAGATGATTGTGAGGTTGAATTAATATGTTAACACATTTAATTGGAACTTTATATCCAATCCTACCATGAGTATCATGGTAGTTCATAAACTTAGATCATTGAAGCCATGTGACAAGGGTATAGATAATAGAGCCCATCAATTGAGTACCCCTGAGGTCCGTTAAGCTAGGCCCAAGTGTAATCCTAGTCGAAATATGAGTTCATGCCATATATCGATATTGTAATCTGTGTCGGACCCCTCCCGTACCTTGAGACCTGGCCACCTATATATAGGGGCCAGGAGAGGACGGTTAGGGACAGATTGAGAGTAAGCCAAAGTTCATCACCATGTTTACTTTCGATACACACCTTGTTTGACTGATTTTACCTTCGAGTTCATCCGACGCCCTATTCCCCCGATCCTAAGTCCTTCATATTGGACATTTGCCGAGTTAACCCTCGTCAATTGGCGCCGACCGTGGGGACTCTGGGCGTTGGAATCATGAATTCGACGGCTTTTTTGCTTTTAGCCAACAGTAATCCAGAAGTCGACAAAAATCAGAAGATGGAGTTGACGATCGGAAGTTTAAGTTTCTACATCGGACCTTCGGGTTCAACCCGCCTTTCGGATCCAGTGGAATCAGATCCGTCGGCGAACAAAGCCAAGACAATCACACTGTCTAGATCATCAGTGGGCTCTTCCATTGAGGTAAACTCGCCGGTCAGCTTCGCAGCAACAGAAAACACGAAAAAGGAACTCGAGAAACTCGACGGAACTCAGGAATAACCCGATGAAGGAGTAGCAGCGGGTAAACCATACAACAGTCAAAAGGACCTCGCCACCGAAAGCAGTGGCATCTCCAGGAGCGTACATCAACTATGCATCATTATCACCGAAGCTGCGGAAGAGAACGGTCGTGAAGATAATTGATGGCGCGGTGATGATGGTGTGAAAGCTTCTTCTTTAATACACGGCAACGGCGATAGAAACTTCTGGAGCCAAGTTGACGTGGGAATGTGTAGTAAATGACCGGCCAGTTGGAAAACCCCAAGAGAAGGTTTTGATGAAGATAGCAGCAAGTTTTCCCTCAGTTATGAAACCAAGGTTATCAATCCAGTAGGAGGATGAAATACGACTGAAGGTGATGCCCGCTAGCTTCGCGACAGCTCCGGACAATTTATAGGGCGCCTCGTCCGAGCTTTGCTTTGCGAGCAGCAACGTGGAACCTGCACACAACACAACCAAATACTTTGTTTCCAACTTACGATGAGGTTGTCAATCTCACCGGTTTGCTTGAAACAAAGGGTATGAGCGTATCGAGTGAAAAGTGATAATAGTATGCGAGTAAAGTAAACAATGCGAGTAAAGTAAACAGGTGATAGCAATATAAAGGAAATAGGACCGGGATCCACAGTTCACTAGTGGTGTCTCTCCATAAGATAAAATAACACATGCTGGGTAAACAAATTACAGTTGGGCAATGGATAGAATAAAGACAACGTGATATGTCGAGAGGATCACTATAAGATTTACTCTGGCATTACAACAAGATACATAGACCGCCATCCAACTGCATCTATGACTAATAATCCACTTGTGGCGAATCAATCCGAGAACTCCACAAGTATTAAGTTGCGAACAACAGATAATTGCATTAAGCAAAGTGTGTAATGTAAACAAAGCATATGCCCTCGAGCATATAAATGTTGTTTTCCCCCAAGTAGCAACAGCACATCTACAACGTTAGAGGTTTCTATCACTCCCCCAGATTAAATAGAGGCATGAACCCACTATCGAGCATAAATACCCCCTCTTGGAGTCACTAGCAACTACTTGGCCAAGATAGCTACTAACAACGGAGAGCATGGAAGATCATAAACAACATAGAGATAACATAAGATAAAATTCAGTACTTCAACTCAATCATAACACCAATATTCATCGGATCCCAACAAACACAACATGTAGAATTACATAACGGTGATCTCGATCATGTAAGGCAGCTCACGAGATCTAAACATGAAGCACATGGTGGAGAAGACAACCATCTAGCTACTGCTATGGACCCATAGTCCAAGGTAGACTACTCACTCATCGCGCCGGAGGCAGGCATGTCGATGAAGAAGACCTCCGGTGGCGATTCCCCTCTCCGGCAGGGTGCTGGGAAGAGCTTCTAGACCCTCCCGATCTTCAAGTCGACGCCGGTGGCGGATCGCGATGTGTTCTGGAAAAGTGATCGGGTGTTTAGGTTTTTCCCATCGGGGGGTCTTTATAGGCAAAGAGGCGGCGTCAGAAGTGGACCAGGGGGCCCACACCATAGGCCGGCGCGGGCCAGGGGTGGGCCGCACCCCCTGGTGGCGTGGCCACCCTCTGGTCCGGCTCCGTCTCCTCTTCGGTGTTCTGGAAGCTCCGTGAAATATCTGGACGACTGGCTTTGGTTTCGTCCAATTCCGAGAATATTTCATGTGTAACTTTTCTGAAACACAAAAACAGCAGTAAACAGGGAACTGGCACTGTGGCATCTCGTTAATAGGTTAGTTCTAGAAAATGCTTAAAAATGCCACGAAGTGTAACAAAACACTAAACAAATGGTGTAAAAACAAGCATGGAGCATCAAAAATTATGGATACGTTTGAGACGTATCAGCATCCCCAAGCTTAACTCCTGCTCGTCCTCGAGTAGGTAAGTGATAACAAAAGAAATAATTTTTGAGGTGACATGCACCTATACAATCTTGATCATGTATGTAAGCGTTGTGCGCTGGGATCAAAAGAACTTAAAACATGGGCATGAAAGATATAATCTTGATAGAAGAAACTTAGCAACCATGTTATAACATGAAAATGAACACAAACAAAAGATCATGAAAATGAAACAATGAAAGTCAAACGTGTGTTCAAATCATAAGGAAAAACATACAAATGGTTTTCAGCTTGTCCCTCATGGAGTAGCAAAACATAAATGCATAGGACACCTTCAAGTTTAAGAGGGCGACTAGATACAAATAATTTAAGAACAAGTGAAACCAACAATATGAATCAATCAATGAAAACTTTGGGACAATGCACATTATACTCAGAATGACAACTATGCTCTCTTAATGGTGCATAAAGATAGAAGGTGGTGACTCAACATAAAAGTAGAAGAAAGGCCCTTCACGGAGGGAAGCAGTGATTAAACATGTGCTAGAGCTTTTCATTTGTAAAATAGAGACAAAAATTGGGTTTTAAGAGGTGGTTGTTTCATGTCAATGCTGGCAATGGGGTCTTACTATCTTCCATAATAAACAAGTGAGAGCGGTTCCGAGTTCTTTGAAAATTTGGCACATTGGTGCTCTTTTATAAAGCTTTGGCACTCCTCCCCACCTTTTTTCCTTTCTCAAACCATGGCTAACCAATTCCATCGGGTGCCCACCAACATTCACATACCATGGAGGAGTGCCTTTTTTTCTTTTCTTTTAAAATTAGATTGCAATGGTTTGACCAGCTCTCATGCAAAATTAATGATGAGCAGATGAAGCTGCCTAGTCGAGGGGTACTTAATTTAATATGGAAGATAGCAATTCTGACCACTACGTCCCCATGAGCTAAAAACAGTGGCACAAAACGAGAAGTAGTTGAAAGTTTTGAAAGGTAGCACATGAAAATTTACTTTGCAATGGCTTACAAATACCATGCATAGGAATTTATAGTGGACACAATGGCAAACTTGGTTTTTAGGAGTTGGATGCACGAGTAGAGCTCATACTCAGTACAAAATGAGGGCTAGCAAAAGACTAGGAGCGACCAACTAAGAGGGCAATAACGGCCATAATCATGCAAAGCGACAAAGTGACATTAAAAGAAGCATAAGATGGCATCAAAAGTCAAAAACTAAATGATCATAGAGGCAATGACGACTTTGTATGAGTCTAACATGTGTGAGCATGCGCCAAGTCAACCCAAATAAAGCATCAAAGGAGAAAACCAAAATAATGTTTCCAAATAATTAAAACAACGCATGATTTTTTCAAAGGCTCATTAAGCAATCTCAGTTATTTGAGACAAGTCATGCTACAGCAAAACCACTAAGCATACTATCAAAAAGACATCAAGCACGACATGCAAAAGCCTAGGCCGCAGTCTACACAAGCTCCTTCTTGTACCACTTTTTTGCATAAAGCTTTTTCTCTTTTCCAACACCATTCGAAATTTTTATAAACAACTCTTTTGATGAAAACCAATATGGACCAGAGGCAAAAATACACCTTGATAAAAAGATATAACAAGATCTGAACACAAATCAAGATGAAAAACGAAAGCTAAACGCAGTTCTAGAAAAAGAGAACACTCATTGAAATGATGAAAGTGAAAAATGGAGCGTTCTTGGCAAATGAAAAGCAAGGAAACTTCTCCAAAAGAAATTTGTTGGGGTCCAACCATTTATTGCAGCAAACAAAACTAAACTAAACTAAAAACCAAAACAACTGACGCTCCAAGAAAAACACATAATGCATGAAGCAATAAAAATATAGTGTGTTGAAAGGTGACCTGATTTTTGCCGATGAAGAAGGGGTGCCTCGGGGGCATCCCCAAGCTTTGACGCTTGTACTTCTTGGATATTTCTTGGGGTGACATGGGCATCCCCAAGCTTGAGCTTTTGTCCATTCTTCAACTCATCTCATCATTCTCCAATCCCTACACTTGAAAACTTCCTTCATACAAAACTAAACACAAATCTATTAGCAACATTAGTGTAAGCATAACATTGAATCAACCCTTTTTGCTTCAGGTTTCAACTCAAAACCACCACATATAAAGCATATACTACTGTAGCAACTTCCCCAAAAGTTCCGTGATCAAAAGAACTCAAAAAGAAAGCGATAAAGCTGCAAACACAAATATTGGCAGAAATCTGTCAAAACAGAACAGCTGACAAAGGTCGAATTTTTAGAGGGTTTTCTGTTGCTCAAATCAAAAAGTGTTCAACTAATGAAAGTTTGGATATAACCTGGGGCATATGCACAAGAAATCGCAGGTCCAAAAGATATACAGAGAATTTTCACGAATTTTTACGGTGCAGCACCGAAAATTGTTTCAGGACAGCAACATCCCCAAATCTTACCTCACTCAAATTAGAGGCTTCTCTTGGCACAAAAACGAAATAAAAAGGATAAGGAGAGGTCATTACAGTAGTAATGACTTCCAAGACTCAAATAAAAGAAAAGGTACTAAATGTAAAAACATTGGGTTATCTCCCAAGAGTGCTTTTCTTTAACGCTTTTGAGCTAGGCTCAGTAATTTGAGAAGATGCTCACATAAGAAATATGAATGGAAGCCAAAAAGAGCATCAAGGAGCAAATATAAAACACATTTAAGTCTAACCCACTTCCTATGCATAGGAATCTTGTAAGAAAATAAATCAAAGAAGCGCATAGCCACAAGTATGAGTAGATAAAACAAGAGCAACTTCAGAACTTTTAATATAAAGAGAGGTGTTTTAGTAACATGAGAATTCCAACAACCATATTTTCCTCTCTCATAATAATTTTTAGTAGCATCATGAACAAACTCAACAATATAAATATCACAATCACCCTCTTTTGTTAAGCATGGAGGGCTATCAAATAAGATATTAGTTAAAGAGTTACTCTTATTGGGAGGTAGACATGGGTAGCTCCATTCTTCCTCCTCTTGATCATCAATCTCCTCCTCTTTTTCATCCAAAGAGCTTCCAGTTTCAGCAATTTCTTCTTCCATAGGCTCCTTCAAGGCATTAGTCTCTTTCGTTGGAGAGCATCTATTAAGATATTTAAGAATATAGCCATTTTCTTCCTTGTAATTATCAAAGCAAAATGTAAGTATATCATAAACCTCATATTTATAAAGTGCATCATTAGTATTTTCAATCAAATAAGAAAGTTCGAATGCACCCTTCCAAGCAATAAATTCTTCAATTTGTTCCACATCATAAAAGTCATAATTTCCATTAATATAAGAAGATATGGTAACATCATCATTATACTCACATTGAAAAGGGAGGTGTTTATACCTCCTACAGCAACAAGATTCATCAAAGCAATAAGTAACATTATAAGAAGAGCACACATTTCTAGCAATGATATACAATCTATTGATTTGTTCCCATAAGTGTTTCCCTTTTTGTGACAAGCGGTGTTCCTCATAATAATTTTGCTACTCTTCCGTGAACCCACCTTGCCAAAAAAAATTAGTTTCAAAGAAACCAACCATTGATAGAAAGCATGATAAAGCAAGACAATAACACACCAACAAAAATAACAACTATAGTAGGAACTAAAATTTTTGTGTGTTTTTTATAAAACGATGCAAGTAAAAATAAAGTAAAGCAAAAATTAAAACAAAGTAAAGGATGTGCGTGCGAAACTCCCCTTGCAGAAGTCTTCTTTCCTCCCCGGCAACGGCGCCAGAAAACTTGTTGATGGCGCGGTGATGATGGTGTGAAAGCTTCTTCTTTAATACACGACAACGGCGACAGAAACTTCTGGAGCCAAGTTGACGTGGGAATGTGTAGTAAATGACCGGCCAGTTGGAAAACCCCAAGAGAAGGTTTTGATGAAGATAGCAGCAAGTTTTCCCTCAATTATGAAACAAGGTTATCAATCCAGTAGGAGGACGAAATACGACTGAAGGTGATGCCCGCTAGCTTCGCGATAGCTCCGGACAATTTATAGGGCGCCTCGTCCGAGCTTTGCTTTGCGAGCGGCAATATGGAACCTGCACACAACACAACCAAATACTTTGTTCCCAACTTACGATGAGGTTGTCAATATCACCGGTTTGCTCGAAACATAGGGTATGAGCGTATCGAGTGGAAAGTGATAATAGTATGCGAGTAAAGTAAACAATGCGAGTAAAGTAAACAGGTGATAGCAATATAAAGGAAATAGGACCGGGATCCACAGTTCACTAGTGGTGTCTCTCCATAAGATAAAATAACACATGCTAGGTAAACAAATTATAGTTGGGCAATTGATAGAATAAAGACAACGTGATATGTCGAGAGGATCACTATAAGATTTACTCTGGGCATTACAACAAGATACATAGACCGCCATCCAACTGCATCTATGACTAATAATCCACTTGTGGCGAATCAATCCGAGAACTCCACAAGTATTAAGTTGCGAACAACAGATAATTGCATTAAGCAAAGTGTGTAATGTAAACAAAGCATATGCCCTCGAGCATATAAATGTTGTTTTCCCCCAAGTAGCAACAGCACATCTACAACGTTAGAGGTTTCTATCACTCCCCCAGATTAAATAGAGGCATGAACCCACTATCGAGCATAAATACCCCCTCTTGGAGTCACTAGCAACTACTTGGCCAAGATAGCTACTAACAACGGAGAGCATGCAAGATCATAAACAACATAGAGATAACATAAGATAAAATTCAGTACTTCAACTCAATCATAACACCAATATTCATCGGATCCCAACAAACACAACATGTAGAATTACATAATGGTGATCTCGATCATGTAAGGCAGCTCACAAGATCTAAACATGAAGCACATGGTGGAGAAGACAACCATCTAGCTACTGCTATGGACCCATAGTCCAAGGTAGACTACTCACTCATCGCGCCGGAGGCAAGCATGGCGATGAAGAAGACCTCCGGTGGTGATTCCCCTCTCCGGCAGGGTGCCGGGAAGAGCTTCTGGACCCTCCCGATCTTCGAGTCGACGGCGGCGGCGGATCGCGATGTGTTCTGGAAAAGTGATCGGGTGTTTAGGCGTTTCCCATCGGGGGGTCTTTATAGGCGAAGAGGCGGCGTCAGAAGTGGACCAGGGGGCCCACACCATAGGCCGGCGCGGGCCAGGGGTGGGCCGCGCCCCCTGGTGGTGTGGCCACCCTCTGGTCCGGCTCCGTCTCCTCTTCGGTGTTCTGGAAGCTCCGTGAAATATCTGGACGACTGGCTTTGGTTTCGTCCAATTCCGACAATATTTCCTGTGTAACTTTTCTGAAACACAAAAACAGCAGAAAACAGGGAACTGGCACGGTGGCATCTCGTTAATAGGTTAGTTCCAGAAAATGCATAAAAATGCCACGAAGTGTAACGAAACACTAAACAAATGGTGTGAAAACAAGCATGGAGCATCAAAAATTATGGATACGTTTGAGATGTATCAATAATGCAGAAACCAACACGCAAGTCGATAAATCAAAGAGCAACGGTAAAAAGGAGAAGGAGAAAATTTACGTCTCCAACGGGGAGTGGAGAATTATCATGTCAGCTATCAATCACGGAACAGAAGTACCCACCAATTCAAGAAGGGAAGTTTTAATGGGATATCAATATGCATTGCATCAACACAGGAAAAAGTTGAGGAAGGAAAAAGACGAGTTAAGAAGAAGCCAAGAAAACTACAGCATGTCAAGTGGAGCATATTGGGACGAATATAGCGATGAATTAGAATCCAGCAGAGAACAACAACGTGGGCAAGAGAAGAAAGCCGCGCAAAAAGCGTAAGCAAAAACCCATTATATAATGAAGAGGATTTTGTACAAGAAACACTGATGACCTACAAGTATAGGGGATCGCAATAGTCTTCGAGGGAAGTAAAACCCAAATTTATTGATTTGACACAAGGGGAGCCAAAGAATATATGTAAGCCTTAACAGATGAGTTGTCAATTCAGCTACACCTGGAAACAGACTTGTCCGCAGCAGTTTATCAGTAGCAACAGTTTTATAGTGGTGATAGTAGTGAAACAGTAACAACAGTAGCAGAATAAAAGCAGTAATAGTAGCAATAGTAAACAGCAAGATGAGATACTGTAGGCATAGGGATGGATGTACGGGCGTTGCATGGATAAGATAATTCATGAAATCAGTGAGACATGGGCATTGCAGATAAATAATGATAAAGCATCCTAGTACTAACAATCATAGGTATGTGTTCCGTATATAGTTGTACGTGCTCGCAATGAGAAACTTGCACAACATCTTTTGTCCTACCAGCCTGTTGCAGCAGGGCCTCAAGGGAAACTACTGGTAATTAAGGTACTCCTTTTAATAAAGTACCAGAGCAAAGCATTAACACTCGGTGAATACATGTGATCCTCACATCATAGCCATCCCCTCCGGTTATCCCAATTTCTGTCACTTTGGGGCCTCGGGTTCCAGACAACAATATGTGTAAACAACTTGTAGGTAAGACCATAAACAACAAGTATCATCATAAAAACAATAACAAATTCAGATCTGAAATCATGGCACTCGGGCCCAAAGTGACAAGCATTAAGCACAACAAGTTGCAACAATGTCATAAGCACTAATAAAAGATATTAGGCACTATGCCCTAACAATCTCATAGCAAATTACATGAATGATCTCATCCAATCCCTACCATCCCCTTTGCCTACAGCGGGAATTACTCACACATGGATGGGGGAGTAATGGATGGTTGATGGAGAGACATCGGTGATGATGGTGATGAAGATCTCCTCCAAATCCCCATCCCGGTAGGGTGCCAGAATGGAGTTTCTGGTTCTGAATCGCGGTTTCTGATGGCGGCGGCGTAGCGGAAGTCTATCTGGGAAAAACATCGAACCCTCGCTGTTTTCAGGTCAGAGGGTATATGTAAGCGGAAGTAGGGGTCGAGGCGACGGCGAGGTGGCCTCACCACAGGTGGGCGCGGCCAGGGCTGGGCCGCGCCCCCTGGTGGTGAGCCCAGGCCGCTGCCCCCCTTCGTCTCTCCTTCTGGCTCCGTGGGTCTTCTAGCAAAATAGAATTTTTGCAGTATTTTCCGAGATTTTTTCCTGAAAGTCGGATTTCTGCACAAAAACGAGACACCAGAGCAATTCTGCTGAAAACAACATTAGTCTGTGTTAGTTGTATTCAAAACACATAAATTAGAGGAGAAACAATAGCAAAAGTGTTCGGGAAAGTAGATACATTTTGGACGTATCAACTCCCCCCAAGCTTAGCTATTTGCTTGTCCTTAAGCAATTCAGTTAACAACTGAGAGCGATAAAAGAAACTTTCACGAACACATTTGTTTCATATGATGTATATATACTAACTATATGGTCAAATACTCAGGCAATTCATAATAAGAAATATGCAACTAATGTTACCTCATAGTCAAGCAAGCTATGAGAGAGTGCCAATGCACTAATAACAAGTAACATGAACATAAGAAGCTACAAGATTGTAATATGCATAAATGATATGGAAGAGTGGTATCCCACTTGCCTTTATTCGTGGAGAAAAACATTAATGCTGAGGCACCTCTGAAGTCCAAAGGAAGACTAGAAGTAAAAATATCAAAGATACAAGCATCAAAGTTATACCACAATTAACCGTGTTCTGGGACAAGCACATTACACTAAGAATAACAGCTATGCTCTCAAGAAGGTGCTTTAAAGTTAGAAGATGAAGACTCAACATAAAAGTAAAAGAAAGGCCCTTTGCAGAGGGAAGCACTGATTTAACATGTGCTAGAGCTTTTCATTTGTAAAATAGAGATAAAAATTTATTTTGAGAGGTGGTTGTTTCATGTCAACGACTGGCAATGGGGACTTGCTATCTTCCATAATAAACAAGTGAGAGCGGTTCCGAGTTCTTTGAAAATTTGGCACATTGGTGCTCTTTTATAAAGCTTTGGCACTCCTCCCCACCTTTTTTCCTTTCTCAAACCATGGCTAACCGATTCCATCGGGTGCCCACCAACTTTCACATACCATGGAGGAGTGCCTTTTTTCTTTCTTTTTAGAATTAGATTGCAATGGTCTGACCAGCTCCCATGCAAAATTAATGACGAGCAGATGAAGCTGGCGCCTAGTCGAGGGGTACTTAATTTAATATGGAAGATAGCAATTCCGACCACTACGTCCTCATGAGCTAAAAACAGTGGCATAAAATGAGAAGTATTTGAAAGTTTTGAAAGGTAGCACATGAAAATTTACTTGGAATGGCTTTGAAATACCATACATAGGAATTTATAGTGGACTCTTTGGTAGACTTGGTTTTTTGGTGATTGGATGCACGAGAAGTATTCCCTCTCGGTACAAGTGAAGGCTAGCAAAAGACTGGGAAGCGACAATCGAGAGAGCAATAACTGTCATAATCATGCTTGTGACAAAACAAAATTAATATAGGCATAAAAATGATACAAGAACTCTGAGGCAAAGTAAATCATCGAGGCTTAATTGACTTTTTGTTCAGTCATATGCATGCTTGAGCATGTGCCAAGTCGATTCAAATGAAACTTTCAGAGGAGGATACCACAATAACATACCATAATATGAATAAAACAATGCATGCAAGCATCTTCATGACATGCTACAAACTATTAGTAAATTGGAACTAATCATATGAGAGCAAGAACTACAAAGCATCCATTAGATAACATATACCTTGCATGAACCGACTAAGCATGTCCACATAGATGAGTATATGTACAAAAATGAAAACAAATAGAGTTCATACCAGCCTCTTACCACATCTCGGATTGTCATATGTCGTCATTATTGCTTTTCACTTGTGTGGCTTGAATAATATGAAGTGAATACCAAGCTCCAATGGAGTCATGGGAGACTGAACTCTGCAACAAACTTTACAAAACCGAAGAAGAACAACAAATATTTTTGGGTTTTCGATTTTTGAAACAAGAACAGAAGGAAATAGTAAACAAAGCAAAATATTTTGGGATTTCTATTTTCGTGCTCCTGGGTCATTAGTTGTACTCAGTTTTCCCCAGCCGCTTAACTTTTCCTCAGTTTTCCCCTCGCTCTAGTTTGAAACCCCTCGCAGACGCTCGGACGGGAGGGTTGCCGTTTAGTTGACCGTTCCGTGCTGACGTGTGGGGCCGCGTCGTGTGGGGCCGCATCGCGTGGGGCTGGTAGAAAGGGACCGCGTGGGACAGGACGAGACCACGTTTGGTTGTACGTGAGAGCTCGGTTCTGTCTCTCTCGGGCCAAATTGGCATTGCCTTTTCAGAGCGCCTTTTTCCCCTCTCTCTCTGTAACAGTTCTCTCTCTTTTCACCAAATTAGTATCAAATCTAGAGAAGCTTCTATTTCTGTCTTTCTTCAATGATTGTTGCCTTTTGGCCCTCATTTTTTGCCCAATATGGTAACAAATCTAGTAGCAAATCTAGAAGCTAGTATAGGATAAATTCACAGCAGCATAATAAATTTAGAAAACTAAGTATAATACATAAACTGCATACAGCAGCCAAAAGCAGCCAATAACGATGTTAATGTTCACGACAAACTAAGCTGAAAATAATACAAGACGCAATGTATGCCCAACATGAAGATTGGGATACCCCAGGATGAATGAATCTGTTCTTCATTCATCATATATATATTTGTCGCTCCATTTTCTGGTCCGAAAGAAATATTCATTGAACTCCTTCCGTCTGCAATGTGCAGCCAATATATCCTTCAAACGGTATGGCCTTTGTTCATCTTTCAGACCGTACTTTCCTAATCTATCCACACGTAGTGGCCACTCATCCCAGGCGTTCATATCATCAAAGTACTCTCTGATATAACCCAAATCCGCGTAGTAGATACAGCCAGGTCGAAGTGTCGGGTGCACTCTGGTGTCGACGGAGATACACCGGACATGATGGACGAAGAAGGCACGACTGCCAATGTTACTGACGGCATGGAGAGAGCGGCTCTCAGTGTCCACACGGTATACCAATGTTTGACCTTCCTCCAAATGACCGCCCAACAACACAAGCAGCAGATCACCATCCGACTTCACAAGGTAGAACTTGTCATTTCCAAGTTCTGGAAATGAAAATAGTGTCTCCATGTTGACATTGCTCGCGCCCTGCTCCAACTGGACATTGTTGGTGCACACTAATGTTCCGAACTCAAAATTGTTCACAGCTAGTGCATAGAATTCACCATTGAACGTGGTAATGCAACGCATAGAATGGTGCTCGATCAAAAATCTTCCTTCTCCCCAATCTTCATCTATACCCTTAGTTGGAGTGCTCTCATCGACCCAAGCAATTTCCACCGAGTAATATGTGGAAACGAAGAGCATAGTCGGGGACTTCATTACAGTGACTGACTCCAGAATAACAGATGGCATCTGCGCCTCAAATATAGTGTTCGATGTCTTTGTGAGTGGGTTCAGAAGCCGTATCTTGTGCGGCTGGTTCTTCTGGGCAAGCACGATGACGCCACGGCAAAAGCTGACTAAGTAGTATCTAAAATATATGGGATTGATGAAGATAACATTCAGCACTAAGATGTTTACGATTGAAAATAAAAGGATTAACTCTATAGATATGGAGGAATTTGAACCTTGCATGAACTTCCGTTAGATCGATGGTGACGTAGCGGGATGTGCGGAGGTGGAGGAAGGAGAACTCAGCGGCGTGTGGAAGGGTGTGCTCTACCATGATCCATTCGTGCAGGTGCACGTCGGGCTCAGGTAAATCTGAGCGCCAATTAGTACAAACTTGCCTCAAAGCAGAGTAGGTGTCCACGTACTCCTCGTTCGCCAGTAAGCAGGCGTCGATCTTGTGAAGTGGTCCGTTAGCCCTGAGAGATGCCCAGTTCATGGAGGCGCCGCACCTGGATGCGCCGCCCTCGGAGGCGACGGGCTCGGCGGCGACGGGCTCGGATGCGACGGGCTCGGAGGCGACAGGCTCGGGGGCGACGGCCGCCGGCGCATTCTTCTTCTCCATCACTGGCAGGGGAGCGCGCGTAGGGCGGCTGGGGTTTTTTGGAGAAGGTGATGGGACGTGAGAGGCGTGGTTGCGTGTGTGTGCAGAGGGAGGGAGAGAGGGGCTCTGTACTGGCAAAGTGACGGTTCGTCTCAGCAGTTTGACGTTTTGGTCTCAACACGCGTACCACGCGGCTAACCGCTGCTCACTGCGACACGCGTCCGTGGGACTGCACGTCAGCACCGTTACGTGTACTCAGTTCTACCCTCGAGTCTTACACTGGAAAAATATCTGTACTCAGTTTTTCCCTCGAGTACTAATACTGGCTAGTGCAATATACTCAGTTTTACCCTCAAGTGGCTGGTCAACAGAGAGTCAACAAATGGGATTAAGCTATCTAATTGAGTCATTTCATGCGTAAAAAAATTCAAAAAAATAAAATCGTAGTGCCTCCTACTCATGGAGTCTTGTTACGCGACCTGCCACGTAGACAATCATATATAAATCAAGTTTTAACACAAATGGCCACTTCTCAAATCACTAGTAGCTATGAAGGTTCATGGCTTTCCACTCAAACCCCTTCTCAAAACATCTATACCCAAAACATAGTTTGTCTGAATGAGGCCATAATTTTTACACTCATGTATATTTGAATTGCTAATACTTTGAGGTAGGCCAACCTGGGTTTCATTGTACAAAACATGTGTTTTTATTTTTCTAAATCTCTTATTTGAATTCCTTAGTCTGTTTACTATTTACTTGCCCTTGTATCCTTGATACTACTCAGTTTTACCCTCACCCTTCTCACAGAAGCCCAAACTTGGCCTGATTGGTCGAGCTGTTGTCACACGGATCGTGCCCACCTACCGTTGATCCTATGATCTAACGGGCAGGATCGTGCCACCCTCTCTCTATCTGTCGGTGGCAAACTACTACCCCTCTATGTATGCTAAATGATGAGTTTGCCACCGGATTCAACAAGTTGGGTAATCACGAATTTCTTGTAGGCATTACTTTTCACGGTAAAATGATAAACTATCACGAATTTCCATTTCTTGTAGGCTTTACTTTTCACGGTAAAATGATGAACTATCACGAATTTCCATTTCTTTTAAGCATTACTTTTCACGGTAAAATGATAAACTATCACGAATTTCCATTTCTTCTAGGCATTACTTTTCACAGTTGAAATGATAAACTATCACGAATTTCCATTTCTTGTAGGCTTTACTTTTCACGGTAAAATGATGAACTATCACAAATTTCCATTTCTTTTAGGCATTACTTTTCATGGTAAAATGATAAACTATCACGAATTTCCATTTCTTCTAGGCATTACTTTTCACGTTGAAATGATAAACTATCACGAATTTCCATTTCTTGTAGGCTTTACTTTTCACGGTAAAATGATGAACTATCACGAATTTCCATTTCTTTTAGGCATTACTTTTTTGTTGAGATATAAACCACCCCCACAACGGTCATCTCCTCCTTAATTTATTATGTAAACCCCACAACAGTTATCTCTACCTTAATTTATGGTGTAAACCCCACAACGGTCATCTCTCCCTTATAAACCCCCACAACGGCCATCCCTCATGTCAATAGGTTCTGCCTCTCTCTTCTTCGTTTCTGCCTCTCTCTTCTTCGTTCACATACACTTTATCCATTGCCATGGCTTCCACGTCTCGGATGCCGACCGGAAGGGGAAGGGGAAGGGGCGGCCGGGGATGGTGGATCATCATCATTGCCACCACCACCGTCAACACTGCCATTGATCATAGAGGAGTTCTTCATCACCATCTATGAAGACCCTTTGGCCAAGAAGGTACGTACGCGTTCCCACATATATGATGCATGTGATTAATTATGTGCATGTTCTAAAAAACCTTTAATTTCAAACGATCGGCGCTCGATCTCTTTGCAGGAACTCCCACAAAAGTTTGCGGACTATCTTGACGGCCAGGAGCCCGCAAAGGTGTATCTGCGAGCAGCTGACTGCGGTCCTCGTCTCTGGACCGTGGAGGTCCTATTTGACGGACAAGGCCGGATGTACCTCGACAAGGGCTGGGAGAATTTCGCCATCGCGCACGGTGTGGATTTCGGCTGCTTCCTACACTTCAAATATGAAGGCGATTATGTTCTCACAGTGAAGGTGTTTGACGGAACAACGTGCAGGAAGTACTACTACACGGACGACAAAGATACTGACGATGAAAGCGACGACGACGTGAAGCCATGCATCTAAGGGGATTATGACCAAGAATATATATGTAGCTTCATATGCATCGATTTATAGATCTAGCTATTTTCTATATATTATGCATGTAAAAATAATAGGGAATCGCAATTTCCACTATGATTCGAGCACCACAACCTCCAAACGATGTTGATGCCGATATCGGCATGGTCAGAATGGCTATGCATGCTCGCCGCCACTGCTAGGTCACCGTCGGGATGCACCTTCAATCCCGTCCCCTCATTCGATCACTGACACACCAGAGATACCGCCGAGGCCAATGACGAACGTACATGCTGATGCCAATGCCAAACATGCACGCCGCTGTGGGCACGGCCACGCCGCCCCGCTATGCTAGACGCCACAGACCACCGCGAGGTCTTTCCCTTCGCCACCACACTCCCCTAGCACCTATCTATACACGCCAGAAAGGAGAGACACTAGTTTTCTCTACATTGCTCGCGTTCGTGTCCGACACCGTCAGTCAAAGTGTTGAGGTCGTCGTCGATGTCCTCGATCATTTCTTCTCTTCTTTGCATGGTTAAACGCGTCTAGTTCATATCTATCTAATGCGTCTGGTCTCGCCTCATGTAGTTCTTTGTGGACGTCGATCTCATCTCGGCACCCCGCAGGCCACCTCCTCCGTGCCATCGCTGTAGAGCTTCGTTTAAAAATCTAATCATACCCCTGTATTGCCCCTTGTATCAGCGTCATGGCCCCACTTGTCATTTGATATACCGAAGCCCCACTCATCCGCGTTTTGGTCAGGGATACGGCGATGCTTATGGTCAAACAAAGATGGATGCTCTGACGTGTCTTTGCGGACTCTACGTGGCCCCACTAGTCAGCAGTTAACGGTCAAAGGTGTTCAACCGTCGGGCAACCGGCCGTTCCAGCACTTGTGACGGTTTCAGACAAGGGCTTGGACAAAACTGAGGAAAAACTAAGGAGCTGGGGAAAACTGAGTACAACTAAGGACCCGAGGGCACGGAAATAGAAATCCCAAATATTTTTGGATTTTTCAAATATCAAACCGAAAATAGCAAGTAAAGCAAACCAAAGCTAGCAAACTAAAAAGGCAAACAAAGAGAAACAACGGAAATATTTTTGGTCTTTTTGTGTTTTGGGAAGGTAGAAATAAGAACAAGAACAACAAAGAAAGCGAAACATGGATATACAAAGTACCGACAAAATATGATATGTAGATGAGTGAACCGTCGGCGTACCTCCCCCAAAGCTTAGGCTTTTGGCCTAAGTGGAGATCAATGTCGTCTCGAAAGCATGCCCCACGCTGGTGGGTCATCATTGGTAAAGTAGTAGCTTGGCCCCTGTGAAGATGAAGTAGATGGTGTATAATCACAGTAGGGCTGCTGGTATGGAAACTCCGCAATGTTAGAGGGCTGGACCGACTCCTCGGTTGCCTCTTCATTATGCACGGACTGCGGGTTCTCCTCCATGTATGCGTCGAGCTCACCCTCGGTGAGTGACCATCCATTCTTGCGATCAAGGTTAAACAAAAGAGGTGCAGGCAAATGGACTGATCGATCAGTCTTCACTACCTTCCAGGTAGATTTCTTGAAAAAGGTAATCTCATACGTCAAGTTAGTCAAACAGGCATGAGGAGAAACAAACTTATGATGTATCATAGAATTAAGATCAAGCCTCTCCACTGGAAACTGAAGATCTAAAACATGAGGCACTACACCATGCAAAGCTAACAAACGTGAAGCAATAAGGCCTCCACAAATTCCCCCTTTCTTACGGTTAGCATCTAGATGAAAAGCTATTAAAGCACCCAAATTGTAAGTCCTATCACCCCTCAGAGCAGCAGCAATAAAAGCTAGATCACAGGAGGACAACTTATTTGCAACTTTCCTAGCAATGACACACTTGGTAATAAAGTAGGCAAAATATCAAATGGATGGAAGATGAATATTTCAAATTTTACCATCCTCTCCTGAGAAACTTCTTGCTTGACAAATCTCCTCATAAAGGTCCATCAATGGCTTAGGTCGTTCCTTTATCCTTTCGCGCGATCCCCACTGTGGCACTCTAATGGCTGCACAGAAAACATCAAAGGGCAAGTCCATAGATTTATTGTAGATTTTATAATGAACCATGGGGTTAGATGTGGACCAACTGAAACTAAAATCCTGCACCACAAACATTGTTAGTTTAGCAAATTGGGGTGGTTCACCCTCAATAAAATGTTCCAATCCTGCATTAGAGAGTAAAGTTTGGAAGTCCCTGCTGGATTCCGGCGGCATTCATGAACTCTGAGCATGGATAGATTGAGGGAAAGACCCTCTCTTCACGGTGAACTCTCATGACTTCATGCACTTCTAGTTCATGTTGAAAGAGTTGGTATGCATTCTCCTCCATTTCTGATTTTTTTTAACAAACCTCATAAAATATGATTTTGAGACAAACACATGTAGGGAACAACTATAGGGAGTAACTAGAGGGCTAACATGCATCAAAATAACATTTCTAAGCAATAGAACAAGCATGCAAACTCATTTCACCTGTCACCTATAGAGCTAAAATACTCAAGAAATACTTCACTAAACAAAATTCTACTTGGACAATCGGAGGAGTCACATACCGGAGAACAAATGCTCCAAATCTCAACAGCAATGATGGGCTGAGCAAGGAGATTGAAAAATCGAGATGGAGAGCAGCAAGAACACGAGTTTGAGCAGGTGTGTTGTTGTTTTTAGGAGAGAGAAAGAGCTGGGGAGGAAGAGATAAGTGAGAGGCCAGGAGGGGCCCTCACCATAGGTGGGCGCGGCCAGGGCTAGGCCGCGCCCCCTGGTGGTGAGGTGGCATGGCAGGTCCCCCTGAGGTCTCCCAGGTACCTCTCTGCCCCATTTTTGACATAAAAATTTAAAAAGATTTTTCTGGAATTTATCGAGAAACTTTTTTTTCGAGGATTTTTCAGAAAAACGATAAAAGAACAAAACTCGGGAAAACGACGGTGGCAAGATTGCAAGCAAATCAAAACCAAGTATGCAGCAGCTCTAAGATACTCTAATCATGTAACTAACAAAGGGAACAAAAATAAATGAACAAGTAAATATAAGTGAGGTAAAGTAAATGCGGTGAAAACGAAGTTTCGTTCATATAAAATCACTTTGTTAACAAGGTTCATCAAGTCTTGTTACCAAACTAACTTTATATGAGGCAAAACTTTGCATTTCACTATATGCTTATGTTACCTCGACCTTGATAGGCATAGTCCCAATCATAATAATTTTATATTCTTCCTTGGGCTTTCGCTCTGAATAAATAATTTGACCAACTCTGATGGTCTCAACATTCTTGATTGAATTTAGAGCATTCTTTCTATCAATCTTCTTGGGAAAATAAACCGTATACTCTTTATCATTGACATTAAAAGTTACTTTTCCTTGATTGCAATTAATAACAGCACCTACAGTGTTTAGAAAAGGTCTTCCAAGAATAATAGACATATTATCATCTTCAAGCATTTCCAACACAACAAAGTCAGTTAATATCAAACAACTGTTAGCAACTTGAACAGGAACATTTTCACATATACCAATAGGAATAGTAGTAGATTTATCAGCCATCTGCAAAGATATATCAGTTGATACCAATTTTTCTAGATCAAGTCTCTTATAAAGAGAAAAAGGCATGACACTAACTCCGGCTCCCAAATCACATAAAGCAGTTCTAACATAGTTATTTTTAATGGAGCAAGGAATAGTTGGTATACCTGGATCTCCAAGCTTCTCCGGAACTTTACCATCAAAAGAATAATTAGCAAGTAGAGTGGAAATTTCCTCATTAGGAATCTTCCTTTTATTAGTAACAATATCTTTCATATACTTTGCATAAGGAGGCATTCTAATAGAATCAGTCAAAGGAATTTGCAAAAATAAAGGTCTCATCCATTCACAAAACCTATTGTAGTGTTCTTCTTCCTTGGACTTGTGTTTCTTACCAGGAAAAGGCATTGGTTTCTGTACCCAAGGTTCTCTCTCATTACCATGCTTGTTGGCAATGAAGTCTTCTTTGGTGTACTTTGCATTCTTATCTATCTTTTCTGGTTCCTCTTCCACTTCTTCTTTATCGGAAGCATCACCTGGTTCAGTTTCAGCATCAGAAATAGAAACACTGTTAGGATCTTTACCTGCTTCAGAGGATTCTGCAGTTGTTTTATGCTTCTTCTTCTTCTTCTTGGAAGGAATATCATCTCTTGAAGTGCGCTGAGAATCTTGCTCGATCCTCTTAGGATGTCCTTCTGGATATAAGGGATCTTGAGTGGTAGCACCTCCTCTTGTGCGTATTTCACACGCTTGTTTTTCTCTTGAAGCATTAACTAGCAAGTCTTTTTGCACCTTTGAAAGCTGATCAATTTGAGTCTGAACCATTTGAAAATGTTTAACAAGTATCTTCACATCATTGGAGGTTCTCTCCACAATATCCTGCAACTTGTTAATAGCTCTAGAATTTCCCAACAAATGATTCTACACCATTCTATTAAAATTATCTTGCTTAACAATAAAATTATCAAACTCGTCTAAGCATTGATCAGGAGGTTTAGAGTAAGGAATATCTCTATCATCAAAGTGTTGGAGAGAGTGTACCTCAATAGTAGATGAGTGAGGGATTGGCTTACATAATTCTTCTATAGGAGGTAAATTCTTCACATCTTCAGATTTAATACCTTTCTCCTTAAGAGATTTCTTGGCTTCCTTCATAACTTCATCATTTAATTCAATCATTCCTCTCTTCCTCGGTGTTGGCTCTGGAACTGGCGCAGGTGTTGGTGCTAGTGCTGGCTCAACTAGAGTCCAATCATCATGATTCCGGCTTATTTTAGCCATTAATTCTTCAGCTTCAGCCGGAGTTCTTTCCCTAAAAACACAACCAGCACAACTATCCAAATATGACTTAGATTCATCAGTTAGTCCATTATAAAATATATCAAGGAGTTCATTTTTAGGCAATGGCTCTTTAGGCAAAGCTCTAATTAAAGAACAAAACCTTGTCCAAGATTCAGGCAGTATCTCTCCTTTTTCCTGTTCAAAATCAAAGATTTTCTGCACAGCAGCATGTTGAGCACTAGCAGGAAAATATTTCTGAAAGAAAGCATTAACCAAAGCAATAGGACTATGAATAGATCCAGGAGACAAGCTATTAAACCAAGTTTTAGCTACATCTTTCATCGAGAAAGGAAAAATCTTAGCAACAAAGTAAGTGCGAAGCTTAATATCATCAGAAAACAAATTACTCAAAGTAGAAAGCTCATTTATGTGCTCCATAGCACTTTTATTCTCAGTACCACAAAAAGGCTCTTTCTCAACAATGGATATGTAAGATAAATCTGAAGAGAAATCATAATCCTTGTCTCTAATATCTATGGGAGAAGAGGCAAACTTAGGATCAGGAGACAATTTATATCTAACAGCACGTCTCGCTAGAAGTTCCTTAACAGCTTTAGCATCACGAGTAGCACGAGCTTCAGCAATAA
The DNA here is from genome assembly GCA_007115705.1 of Dactylis glomerata. NCBI lineage: Eukaryota > Viridiplantae > Streptophyta > Magnoliopsida > Poales > Poaceae > Dactylis > Dactylis glomerata. Next base: position 495,934 of record QXEO01000896.1, read on the forward strand.
AATCATCGTCAAGCTCAATATAAGCATCATCAAAATCATCACTAGGACATTCCCTAGACTCAGGTGAACTAACAGGTGTAACAGTGGTGTTTCCCATCTTAGCTCTAGCAATTGTAGCATCTAAAAAGGAACCTAGTGAACCACTCTCATCAAGTACAGTAGAAGCATCATCTAAATTATCAGTGGCATTTTCAAACTCAGCAGAAGTAGTAGCAGTAGCGTGTGCGTGTGGTGGTGTAAGCAACTTACTCATAACAGATGGTGAATCAAGAGCAGCAGAAGTGTTCAAAGTCGTACCTCTTCTTGTAGTGGATTGCAATATAGGAACTTTTCCATCACGAGGTTTACCCATGATGAAAGGATTGCAGCGAACAATATGAATCCCAAGTGAACTTACAAATAAAGCTATGCTCCCCGGCAACGGCGCCAGAAAATAGTCTTGATGACCCACAAGTATAGGGGATCGCAACAGTCTTCGAGGGAAGTAAAACCCAAATTTATTGATTCGACGCAAGGGGAGCCAAATAATATATGTAAGCCTTAACAGATGAGTTGTCAATTCAGCTGCACCTAGAAACAGACTTGTCCACAGCAGTTTATCAGTAGCAACAGTTTTATAGTGGTGATAGTAGTGAAACAGTAACAGCAGTAGCAGAATAAAAGCAGTATTAGTAGCAATAGTAAACAGCAGGATGAGATACTGTAGGCATAGAGATGGATGTACGGGCGTTGCATGGATAAGAAAATTCATGAAATCAGTGAGACATGGGCATTGCAGATAAATAATGATAAAGCATCCTAGTACTAACAATCATAGGCATGTGTTTCATATATAGTCGTACGTGCTCGCAATGAGAAACTTGCACGACATCTTTTGTCCTACCAGCCTGTTGCAGCAGGGCCTCAAGGGAAACTACTGGTAATGAGCAAAGCATTAACACTTGGTGAACATATGTGATCCTCACATCATAGCCATCCCCTCTGGTTATCCCAATTTCTGTCACTTTGGGGCCTCGGGTTCTGGACAACAATATGTGTAAACAACTTGTAGGTAAGACCATAAACAACAAGTATCATCATAAAAACAATAACAAGTTCAGATCTGAAATCATGGCACTCGGGCCCAAAGTGACAAGCATTAAGCACAACAAGTTGCAACAATGTCATAAGCACTAATAAAAGATACTAGGCACTATGCCCTAACAATCTCATAGCAAATTACATGAATGATCTCATCCAATCCCTACCATCCCCTTCGCCTACAGCAGGGAATTACTCACACATGGATGGGGGAGTCATGGATGGTTGATGGAGAGACGTCGGTGATGATGGTGATGAAGATCTCCTCCAAATCCCCATCCCGGCAGGGTGCCAGAACGGAGTTTCTAGTTCCGAATTGCGGTTTCTGATGGCGGCGGCGTATTGGAAGTCTATCTGGGAAAAACGCCGAACCCCCGCTATTTTCAGGTCAGAGGGTATATGTAAGCGGAAGGAGGGGTCGAGGCGATGGCCGAGGTGGCCTCACCATAGGTGGCGCGGCCAGGGCTGGGCCGCGCCCCCCTGGTGGTGAGCCCAGGCCGCTGCCCCCCTTCGTCTCTCCTTCTGGCTCCACGGGTCTTCTGGCAAAATAGAATTTTTGCAGTATTTTCTGGGATTTTTCCTGAAAGTCGGATTTCTGCACAAAAATGAGACACCAGAGCAATTATGCTGAAAACAGCGTTAGTCCGTGTTAGTTGTGTTCAAAACACACAAATTAGAGGAGAAACAATAGCAAAAGTGTTCGGAAAAGTAGATACGTTTTGGACGTATCAAACGCCAGAGGCAGCAGTGGTAGCAGCACAAGCATATCTACTAACCACACAACTGGAGCCTGGAGATCCGCGGGAGCACATGCATCAAGCCGCGATACAAAGCCTTGGGTTAGTAGAGGATAAATTAAGGAAACACCCTCCAGAGGAAAAGGCGACATATCACAAAAAGCAGCAAAAGGAAAATCTCAAGCGCCGACCCTCGCAAGGCCAAACAAGCAAGTCATTAGGCGACGAAAAAAGTAAGGCGCAAAGGGAGGACGCAAGGAATATTATAACACAAGCAAGAGTAAACAACATGCGTTACGCATGGAAAGAAGAAAACTATGAAGACGACGAAAAAGAGATGGGCGCGCTATGCTTTACCCAAAGGGTTCGCAGAACGCGGGTACCCAAAGGATTCAAATTGCCGCACGATCAGCAAAAGTATGATGGGTCACAAGAACCCACGGTGTGGCTATCAGACTACCTGCAAGCAATGCAAATACTCGGAGGAACGAGAGCAACGGCAATGCAAAGCCTGCAGTTACACCTCATCGGCGCAGCACGGTCCTGGTTAAATACACTACCCAATGATTCCATCGGGAGTTGGGGAGAACTAGAGGGCCAATTCGCAAGAAATTTTCGGTGAACATATAAACGCCCAGCTTCACTAGAAGAAGTCAAGTCATGCATGCAGAGGAAGGATGAAACTCTACGCTCCTATATACAGCGGTGGAGTATAATCAAAAATTCTGCAGAAGATGTCTCCGACGAGCAGGCAGTCGATGCTTTTTCAGCTGGCCTTCGTCGTTCGGACCTCGTGGAAGAGTTAGGGAGAACAAAGCCTAAGACAGTATCGGAGTTAATGGAAGTAGCCAACAGATTCACTGACGGAGAGGACGCATACAACAATAAAAGGGGGCGCTCGCCAGAAGTCGACAGAGTAAGCAGGCAGAGGCGAAGGTACCGCAATGAAGATAGCCGCGCAAGGCGAAATCAGATAGCCGCAGGCTATGAGAGAAGAGATGAGGAAGGCTATGAAAGCAGGGAGTTTCAGGGAGAAGGCAATCGTAGAACAGAGAAACCTAAGTACTCCGGCCCATCAGCGGAAGACATGCTCCAGGGTCCCTGTCGCATCCACTACGCGTACTTAGATGGGAAGAGGGTCTCTAATCATCAGATGAAGGATTGCAGAACATTCTTAAGGTTGCAAAACGCTATGGACCAAAACAAAGGAACATGTCAGGAAGGAAAAAAATACAAGTCTAGGATATCAAGTGCAGCGTCTAGCAAAGCATCTGGAATCAAAGGTATACATATCTGCAATGATCCAACCAGTGCTGAAATCCAAGAAAGAGCGGAAGATCATATCCTGTCGTCGTGGTGAAACAACATATGCCATAGGATGGCTTAAATGGGGGCCGAACTAGATGCTGGAGGATTCGGGAGAGGGGAACGAGCTAAAAAGCACGACAGAAAGAGACACTGATCTACCCAGGTTCGGGGCTCTCGTAAGGAGATAACACCCCTACTCCTGCTCTACTGATTGTATATATGGGTCGATGTAGTACACCACAATGGTGCTTCCAAGCTCTCTGCTAGAGAAGGAAGATGAACTGCTAAGTGTAGGAGTACAGTGTGACCAATCTACCTTCAACCTTTCAACCTTCTTCCAGCGACCAACTTCCAACCCTTTGCTAGGACTCCCTGTGCCACCTTATATAGTGGTGGCCAGGGTTACAACGGTCATACAATACCACAAGACAAGGGCTACACTCCAAACAGGAGCTGGTGGCGATGGCAGAGACCCTTGACTTCGCCTCTGATTGCTCTCGATGGGACGCCATATCCCTGTACCTTGTACCTCTTGAACTGTGGCCTTACCTCTGTGCGGTAAGCTCGTACTTGTGCACAGTGAGGGTAGGTAACCTCCACTGTGCACCCTGCCATCTTACTCTGCTACCATGCTTGGATGTTTTCTTCCTTGATTGTAGGGATGCGACACCTTGGTTGACTTAAGTATCCCGGATATGACCGTTGGCCATACCCAGGACTTATATGCCGGACCAACGACCTACGAGGGTCGGGTAATCCGGCCTCCCCTGCTCCTGCACAACACACAAAATAATTAGGCCGACATATCTGAGTATATGCCGGCACACCTATACTAGTATTCCGGCTATACCGGCATATCCAGACACCAGCCGGGATATACATATATGCCGGCCTGGCCGATGCACTTATATTCCGGCCAGGCCCTTCCTCGATAACCCGGCATAAAGTCAATCATAGACCTTGTGTCTTTCTACTCTCTTGACCCTACCGGGGGTCATCCCCCCGACACTAGTCCCCGAAGCTGCCGAGGTTCCCCAGTCATAACTGTGGAGCCTTGACAGGTTCAACATACCTTTCTTCATTATGCCCCGGCGATCAGATTTATATGCCGGCACATCTGCACATATCCCGGCCTCTGTTCCCGTTCCAAAACTTATTCCGGCCGGTCCCTAGGGTATTCCAGGACGGAACATATACATCGGGCAGTTAATCCGACATATAGACGAGCCTTCCTCGAGAAGCCATGTCTGACAGCTTTGCATCGAAACTTGTAACTGCCCTGCCACCTCGAACGGTCACCCACGATGCGACGGTTCACAGTGCAGCAGTTACTTCTTGCCATCATGGCGTCATGGCACGGTTACAGGAACCGCCGCCCCACTCTGTGCCGCCACGTGGCGCCTCGCCGCAGAAACGGTCGGGGGAGTGGAGCACTATCCTCCCCACGACCCCCACGACCGGCCTCCTCGGTATAAATACGGGGTGGGGGTAACTTATTCTTTTTACCCCCGCCACAGTGCCTTCTTCCTCAGATCCTCTGCCCCTTGCGCTTCGCCGCCGGACCAAGAAATCGAGAAGGGAAGCTGCCGCCGTCGTCCACCTGCACGCCGGCGCCTCCGCTTGCCGACGTCCGGCGTCATCGTCGACGACGCCACCGCCGCCTCTTCTCCCCGCAGTCTTGCAGGGAGATTGGATCTTCCTCTGCACACTTGCCGCCGCCGCTCCATTGCCGTAGGCCAAGCTCCGGTGAGTTCCTCTTCCTCTGTTCTTCCTTTCCCTGCTCTTCTGCAACTAAGCTGCGGTAGCCACACTGGTTTGTATCCATGGTAGTTCCTTTGCTGGATATTTCGTTGCTTCGATTAGCATTGCTAGCAGTGTTTCGTAACAGCTCACAGGTGTTCTTCCGCAGAAATTATATCCCTGATTATTTCCGATTTTAACTGCCTCGGTAGATCTTCTATTCCTGCTAACATCTGTGAGAGTGGTATGCCGGAGAGACTAACCTCCCTCTTTTCTCCGGCCTTGATAGGAATAACATCACGGGACTCCGGCTCTCACGCCTTATCCCGGCCACTAAGATGGCATCTTCAAGCATGACGGCTACCTCGGCCTCTGAGGAAGATACCTCGGCCCGAGCCCAAGGACGCTCCGGCTGGGAGGGGTCGGAGGTTACTCCGGCCGACATATCCTGGGTCACCTCCACCAGGAGAGTCCCGGAGGGCGTAGCATGCCGGCTACCAGC